>JAGFNQ010001554.1:223073-280070 GCA_024364735.1 Boesenbergia rotunda
TTCCTCTTCTTTGGACATGAGACACTTAACAACATGTTAGTAGCATAAGATAGATCAAGATAATACAAGTTTGCCTCTCTAAACCCTTCTAATATGATAGTGTTTGATTCACTTTGTCTTATTACACATTTCTTAGCATGAAATTCTACTCTAAAACCGGCATCACATAATTGACTTACACTTAATAAATTAAACTTCATATCCTTAATTAAAAGTACCTTATGAATTGAAATAGTGGAGATACCTCAATTGTGCCCCTACCAATGATCCTTAACTTTCCACTGTTCCCAAAGGAGACCGTCCCTTCTCTTAAGTAGCTAATAGTGGTGAACTTGCTCACATCTCCGGTCATGTGTCTTGAGCATCCACTATCTACTATCCACAAGGTTGGGGCCTCCTTCACCTTTACCTAAACATGAAAAACACACTCTTTTGGTACCCATATTTTTGATCCAGAAATATCATTTAAAAATTTCTTAGGTACCCATGCTTTCTTTGTGGTTCCCCTAGCCCCTAGTCTCCTAGATGCACCAATCCTACCAGTAAGTGAAACAAAAGCTACTTCCTTGATCTTAGGCCTATAACCCAGTCCAGCCTTGTTATATACAGCCCTTTGACTGTTTATGATCATGTCTAGGTTACTAGATCCTACTTGGAATTTCCTTAGGGCCTTTGTGAAGTTATCTACTTGTTGCCTTAACTCCTTGTTTTCATTTTCAAGATGTGAAACATGTGAAGAGGTAGAGCTAGCATGCAAATCTTTAAGTTTAATAGCTCTACTCTAAGCATGTCAATTTCTTCCTTAAGGTCCTTAATTCTACTTTTAGCCTTAGCTAAATCCATGTTCGTGCTAGAAATAATTTTCACTAAGGTAGAAGAGGGTAAGTGGTATACCTCACTTACCGAAGCTTCTGACTCTGATGATGATGAGGTGGAGGAGCTCTCATCTTCACTGCTTGAGCTTCGTTCATCATCTGAAGAGTCTGAATCATCTTGTGCCATAAGAGCGAAGTGTGAGACTTGCTCTTCTTCTTCCTCTGAGGATGAGGGATCATCCCAAGTCGCCTTAAGGTTCGTGGCACTCTTCTCCTTTCCCTTTGACTTCTTCTTGTCATTCTTCTTCTTCTCTTCCTTCTTGTCCTCCCTCTTCTTCAACTGGGGACACTCATTCTTCATATGTCCCTCTTGATGACAGTTGTAGCAGATTATCTCCTTGGCCTTACCCTTACCTTTGGCCCCTTTTCTAGCATATGATTTGTTAGAAAAACTTTTAAATGCTTTACGAAATCTCCTTACCATAAAGGCCTCTTGGTCACTGTCCATAGAGGCACTTGACTCCTCTGAGTCTGAGGATGATGAGTAGATCACCTTCTTCTTCTCCTTTCTCCTCTTCTTCTCCTTTTCTGCAACAAAAGCAATACCTTTCTCTTTTGCCGAAATGTTAGCTTGCTCGTGCAGTTCAAATTCACAAAATAGATCGTCTAATTTAACTAAAGATAAGTCCCTCGATACCTTGTAAGCATCAACCATGGATGCCCACAGGGTGGTTCTCGGGAAGGCTTGTAAGACATACCTGACGATATCCCAGTTTTCGATTTTCTCTCCAATTACATGGAGCTCGTTGATCACTTCCTTTACCCTTCCATGCAGCTGACTGACGGTCTCGTTGCTCTTCATGGAGAGGGATTGTAGTTGGGCCACCAACAAGTCCTTCTTGGCTCTTCTGGACTCGTTTGACCTCTCGTTCAGTTCTACCAACTTGTCCCATAGCTCTTTGGCGCTCTTGAATGGCCCCACTTTGTTTAGTTACTCCTTCGAGAGCCCGCACTGCAGTGTAGTGGTGGCCTTGACATTTGACTGCGCCCTTTTCATCACTTCTTTAGACCATGTTCTCATAGGGGTAGGATCTCCTCTTTCATCGACGGGCGCCTCGAAGCCATCTGCAACACTTATCCAAGTTTCTATGTCATTCATAAGATAGTACTGCATTCTACCTTTCCAGTACGTGAAGTCGTTGCCGTCGAAGAATGGTGGTCGTGCAGTGGAGTATCCCTCTTGAAACACCATTACAGATGTTCTGGTTGATTGTTAGATCTTCCAAAACACACCGGCTCTGATACCAACTGAATGATCGATGTAGGCGTGCAGAGGGGGGGGGGGGTGAATGCACTTTCGCGGATCGTTTGATCTCTACACAGATGTTAGCGCAGCGGAAATAATATGCAAAGAGAATAACAATGCTAACAAAAATTCTTTTACTTGGTATCCACCCAGATGGGTGACTAATCCAAGGATCCACGCCGCGAGCACCACTTTTCACTATCGAAAAGTCTCCTTGAGTTGGAGAAACCTTTACAGCAAAAGCTTCCTCTTTACAGGTGTAGAAAGATGATGGAGGAAGCAAGAAATCACTCTACAATTTGGCAGCACTTCGTTACTGTACGGAACTGTACAGACACGTGTAACGATGCCTCCTTTTATAGGTGAAAAGGACAGATTCGCAGTCTGTCCAGACGCCCACCAGTCGACTGCCCCTAGGGCAGTTGACTGGCCCAGCAATAAATGCTGGCCAACGGCTAGTGAACAACTAGCCAACGGCTAGTTTTGGGGTATACCAGTCGACTGCCCCACGGTCAGTCGACTGGTCCAAGGCTGCGAACTCTCTGTGGGTTTTGGCAGTCGACTGCCTCCAGGCCAGTCGACTGCCTCCAGGCCAGTCGACTGCCTCCAGGCCAGTCGACTTCCTCCAGGCCAGTCGACTGCCCTGCCTCCCAGCTCAGCTCTAGCTACTTCAAACCTTCTCCTTCGCGTGTGCCTTCAGGTCTGCTCCCTTGGCTCGCCCCTTGAAGTCCTCTTCCTCTGGCTATCGCCCCTCGAATGCGCACACAAGCCTCCCCTTGGCTTGCCTCCATGCCACCCTTCACGTGTGCCTTTTGAAGTCCACTTCCCGGCTTGCCCTTGGAGCTCTCCTCCCTCGGCTCTCGTCCCTCGGATAGGTCTTCCAAGTGTGATTTTCCAAGTCCTGCAAACTCAATCACACAAATCAAATACAACATAACACTCTAACTTTAAAACTATTCGCCCACACATCAAAACCATGATCTTCCAATCATTTAAAGGGCCGATTGCCTCAACAAGAACTCGACAAGATCACATTTGGGTTCCTCGGCAGTGGAGACAAAGTCCAGATTTAATTCCCAATCCATATTATCATTAGGAGCATTTAATTGGTTTTCTCTTTCAATTAAAACAAGTGGGTCTAGATCCATTTTAAGACTCCTGCGAATCACAACAATCACACACTTTAGATTTCGAAAATAAATTGACTCCACAAAATAATAAATTTTCAATATCGACCAACACCTCAAAACATCGAGAATATCGCATGCCACGTTAGTGTCGACGTATACGAACTCTACATTTGTGAGAGGAGGTTTTACCCATTAATTTTACTATCTTGTCATCCAAACTTTCTGACAAGTAAAATTAATAGTTGGTCCTCTTCGGTCCTACAAATAATAGCAGTGTCACGCTCCGAGACCCAGGAGTCGTTGATCCAATATAAAATCGGACAACACCTCCCCTATCCGGCGGACAATTTACACATACACAGAACACGACCATGCAGTTTAATTGGCCTCAGGCCTCAAAATATATATAAACGCAACATAACAGTAAGAAAACCATAACGATAAAACATAATAAACCATACCTAACTGCGGACCGGTCCGACTTACGACGAAACAACCAATATAAAAACCCCTTAGGGCACATGACACACTCACATGACATATACAAATCGCTAAAAGAAATATAAAACCAATGTACTACAACTACAAAGCAAAATCATGTCGTCGCGATGGGTAGGGACTGGCTGCTGGGCTCTTCTGGCGACTCCACGTATTTCAGCCTAAAAATAAAAATATAGCTAACGGTGTGAGTCCAAATAAACTCAGCGGATACCTAAACAGGTATGCATAGTAGGTTATACTAACAATAAGAGTCTACGCTGATACAGTCTTATATAAACAATAGAAAGACATACACTGAAGGTACTGAATGTAGATACATACCAAAATCCATCTATCCTACAGAGGGGTGAAATAAATCCCTATGGAACAAGGATAACACATAATCCAAAGTAAATAAGTCTTCAGTATATGCATGTCAATCAAGTGCAGAAATCAAATGCAGCAAACAATGCACAATGCAAAATATATGCACATGGTGCAATGATATGTGTCACCCCTGACACCAGTCAAATCATCGTCCACCTGTCATAAATGGACGTCCGAAACGGTAGAGCTATGACAACTGTACGCACCCTGCTATCACTGCTCCTGAGTAACCAAGTGGAGTGGATGCTGGCGGAGGTCACCCTCCTACCCCAAGCAATGGGGGAGTCTAGCTCTCATCTTCTCGTGTCTCTGGACAAGAAGGGATCCCTGGCTTCTACCACGCACCGGAACCACCCTCCAAATAGTGATCGTGCGGAGCAATACAGGGCAAATGCACACACCTTATGGTAGCCACTACCCCTAAGTGGATGTGTGTGCATATCCTCATGTAACTAACGATGGGCTCAGACTACATAGGAGCCGATGATCGTCAGCATGCAATAATGCAAGGATGGTGCATGATCCAAACACATATAACACCCACCAAGTCCTCAACTAACACCTCAGTGTGCTAGGTATAGGCCTGAATCCTATATCATGGGATACAAGTAACCTACTAGGTATACTGACAAAATAACCAATGATCCATCAATGTCAAATACAAGGGAGCATATCACTACATCTATGCCCAAATATATATACACATAACCACTACTGAGACTGTATGAAGCTAAAAGGGAGATAACCTCAAAGATAAGCCATAGATATCCAATACAGGTATACTAAGGCAGGTATAGCATATAAACTTACTGTTATCTATAACAAACCATGCATAAGAATACGATAATATCTAAAAAGATAAGTTAAAGGTACCCGCCTCCAGAGAGTAAAAGTAGTTCGTATCAAATAAGGACCTCCCATCCAGAAGTCCGAAAGCAAGTCAGTGTCCTGTAGCAAAGGCATAATGTTTAGCTACAATAATATATAAATTATAGCTAAACGAGTTATCTGAATTATTAGGATCGCCCTAATTATCCCGTTTCATTTAATTAATTACAATTAAATGAGTAGCGCATAATTATCCCATGTTACTTAGATTAGATTCATGTTAGGTTTTCGAAACCCGAATCAATTTCAATTTAAGTTTAGGTTCAAACTCCCCAAAACCAATCCAAGAAATTACCTCGAATAAAACCCAATCCTCAAACCTACTAGCTCCACGATCCAAGGTACACATAACAAGCTCCTTTTAGGTTCAACATCACAATCCAACTGAAATTTGGCTAGCAAAACTATTTCATCTAATCTGATCAGAAATCAACTTAAGCTCAACAAGGACAGTTTCATGAGAAACATCTCACACAAATCAAAAACCAACAAAGCTCATCCACGGAATCAAATTGCTTGCTTCCCAAACATTAACTCTACACAAATTCCTTCCAATAAAAGATCACAAACCAAATTCCACAGCAACTCATGATTCAACACAGACTCGACATCAAAACAACTCCATCATCCAAATAATTTCACAGAACTAGAATTCAAAACCAAAACAGCAGGATTACAGCTAAAGCGAAGACCACCTCCACAGCATAACTCGATCCAAAAGGAAGAATTCATCCTAAAACATGTAATTAAAACTAGTAAACTCAATTAGACATATCTAATCAGATGCTAGAGCTTAAGCCAAATTAGGATATGTATTGTCAAGATCTTATCTCACGAAACCCTACTGTAGCCTTCCCTCTGCTCCGATAGTCCTAGCAGTTGAGGAGAAGGAAGATCAAACAACAAAAATCCAACTACAGAACGAACATAACCTAATCCATCCAACCCTTTACTCATGGCATATCTTCCAAGTAAAAATAGAATCGAAACCAAAAACCACAGTAGGAAAATTGTGAGAACTAAAGCAGAAAATCTCAACACTACAACTCTTACCCCCACATGTTCGTTGACACCGCTTTGCTCCGGTCAGGCGGGGTTCAAATTGGTTGAGAGAAAATAATTGAATGCATCATCAGCGCGCCCTTCTCCTTCTTCTGCTCGGATCTGGACCTTCCGAGATTTAGATCCCAGTGGTTGCAACCGAACGGCCCAATCGGTAGCCAAGCAAAGATTAGCCTGGTGAAACAGCTCCGAACGCGAGCCAAGGACAAGAGAGTATCGTCTCCCCGATTATCGGTGGTTGTGTTGAGCTATTCGAACAAGGAACCACCAAAGATGGAAGCTTCGCGAGAGAAGGAGGCAGGAGGCATCGGGTTGCTTGGCTGCTGCTAGGGCAACGCGAAGGAGAAGAAAGTAAGAGGAAGGATCGGGGTGGCTGTGGCTAGGGCACGCGAGGGGAGGAAGAAAAAGAGCCGACGCTTTGTTGCTAGGTCACGCGAAGTAGAAAAGGAAGAGGATCGGGGTTTTGGCTGCGGCTTCGCGACTCAGCGCTAGAGAAGGGAAGATTATAAGGGGCGGGTCTTTTTGCAGAAAAGTCCCTCCATTCTCCCAAATTCAAATCTTAACATTAGAGTAAGGTTTTTAGCCTCCAAATTATTGTATTCCATTTCACACCCCTAAGGTTAGATTATTTATCCTTTCATAATTTAAGAGTTTACCCGAAACCCTTGATAATTTTAAGTTTTTACAATAAAGCCCCTTGGACTCCTCTCGTAGGGTCGAAAACCCTAGACTTTATTATGGAGAAATCTCAAAAAAATTTCTAGTCCGGATTTTCGAATTGCCGTATTTTACAAGCAGTGACTCCGTTGGGGAGGATACTAAAATTTGTATCTAAGTGTTTACCATTACACGACACAAAGAAAATTATTTCTGATTATGTGTCTTCCGTTGGGGAAGTACACACGTTCTTCAATAATTTTTTATAATCTTTTCTGATCCAGTGATCCGCAGAACAAGCCTATCCGTTTTGGAGGAAGGCACTCAGAGCCAACGCGCGGGCTTGTTCACATCACTTGTCAGATTGTAATGGAGGCCCCAGGACCCTTAGGGTCCCTCTCCCACTTAGTTATTTACGTTGAGGATTTTCACATGCACACACACATGACAAGCACATAAACCAATATAATAACGTTGGAAAAATCTTAGATTTTCCAACTATTATGGCCTTGGTCTCCAATGTGCCTCTAGTCATGTCGCCACCTCGTCCACTCCATCCTTTCCATGTGCAAGCCACCACGAAGGAGTCTCCGAGCTGAGATGACTAGCTACTTATTTACATCCATTGATCCTATACTCCACAAAGGAATGTACATGTAATCTAGATCAAAAGTAAATAAAAGCTTGGCTAAAGAGGTGCCATATTTAATTACAAAAATTAAATACCTAATTTAGCCTCGTCAACCCCGAAGATTTAATTAATTACAAAACACACAATCAATCACATACAATTTCCATTAATGCCATAATAGTTGGAATCTAGTACCTGCAACAAATAGTTAGTCTACGCACATCCAAAAATTATCTAGCATAAATAAAGTACATGATAATGTGCAGAAAATTAACCGAATCCTAAACACACAAAACCAGAAATCTCGCTCTGATACCAATTGATGGGAAAATCCTTTGCATGGCTTAAGGGTATCCTTAGCAACCTCGGGGTCAAACTTGAGAGACCTCTCTATGTGTACAGATTAAAAATTTAATCCGAATAGAGATCCATCTCCTAAACGACTGTCTCATCATTGTGTCAATTAATTCAAGTTACAACTTAGCCAAAACCTAAGTTAAGGCCATGTGACTTTACGAATCAAAAGACCGCGGAAAAGACGACGAATGGATCGTCGATTTTTGTGTTTATCTTCGGGGTCCATGACATGATTAATTATCGATATTAATTAACACATAATTAAGCTATGACAATTAATCAAAACTCATGCAATAATTAAAACCAAGCATGAAATAACAAGAAAATGAAAGGAGCTAGGGAGAGGTATACCTCGCCTTTTACCTCGCAATCTTCTACCTTATGACCCTCCCCTCTTGGACGTCGTGTGGGCGATGAGCTACCAAGATGCAGAGTCACCAAGGCTTTCCAAGATCACCTTATTCAGACCACTTCCAATCGCTAGAAAAAACCCTAGCACCCTAGGGTTTCACCCGTCGGAAAGCACCTCTATCAACTCCTCTTTGTGCCGCCGGCAGCTGCCCTTAATCGAGAAGTTCTGGCCACAAGGGAGCTGAGGTTTGAGAGGATAGGAAGATGAAGAAGATGGAAGAAGAAGCTGAGATAAACTCCTTCTTCTTCCTCAAAATTGCCCGCAACCTTCTTCTCCTCCTATTCAATCTCGCCGGCGCCAACAAGGACAAAACCTTGCATTCCGGCCGCCAACCTCCTCCTCTCCAAGATGGGACCAGTTCCTTGCCTCAAGGAGACTCCAACTACAGGAGAAGCAATGGAATAGGAAGAAGAGGGAGAAACCCCAATCCAAATCACTCCTCCTTCTTGTTGCGGCAACAAACACCACCGACAACAGCCTTTTCACCATTGCTCCGCCGGTTCCAGCTATCCTAGGGATTGCTGATAAGTACCATTTTATTGATTATTTTAATTGTTAAAATACATGTTTGACCCATGTTTTTCTTGTTTAATTGTGAAATTACCCTAGGTTTTAGAACTTACTTTTATTTTGGACTTAATTGCAAATCTGTACATATTTGGATTATTTAGCCACTAAATTTTTGATCTATTTTTGTAGGCATGAAAGCTTCATGGACCTAGGGCATACTGGGTCAAACTTGAGTCAGAAGAGGACCCAGATCGAGTTATCAAGTTTCGGATTAATCTAGGTCGTCCGATTCAAAAGCGGCTAGATCTGAGCCATCCGGGACCATCTGAAGCAATCCGAGCTAGGGTTAGGATTGATCAAGCACTCTGATCAAGATCTGAAGGTTTCATTCCAATTAGAGCTCATTCAACCGTTGGATCAAGCTCGGAGGGCTCTAGATCGTCCATTCAAAGATTAGGTTGATCTGGACCATCCGTTGCACATCTGGAGGATCCGAGCTACCACGAGGCAGATCCTGACCCCTGATCATCATCATCAAAGTTTGGCTTAAATCAGAGCAAGATCAGCTGTTGGATTCATTCAAATCAATCTGGGCCGTCCATTCTTATGTATTTAATGAAACTTCTCCACAGCTTTCAGCTCGTCGCGTCTCCGGTGCACAGTCATCTTCTTCGCGTGTTCTTTGATCTTCAGCTAGTTTTCTTCAATCCAAGGGGCGCGACCCCTCAATTTCTTGCTTAGATCAAGTTCTTGATCATCAAGAGGAGGTCTAGTGAAGTTTCCAGCTTGAGAATTGCCCAAGAACAGAGCCATTGTGAGGTTTCCGTGGCTCTGCTGTTTGAAGTCGTCGATCTCAGTTGCATTCAATTTACATCACCCGGAGCTATCTGGAGGGGTTCCCTAGAGTGCTCTGACTATCCCCGAATCACCATCGCACTTGGACGCAACAAGATTGAAGAATTCGAATGGAAATTCAGATTGGGCAGAGTTTGAGCTGGGATTGAATCGCAGAGACAATTTCTTGATGATTTGCTGAGCTTACGGGTTCGAGGCCAGCCCTTGCGTGACGAACAAGAAGATCTTGGGCTAATGGAGTGATTGGAGTTTAGATTTCTTATTGCATTTTTGATTTATAGCTGTAATTTCAATTTCTGCCGTAGTTTCATTTATGAATTTATTCCAGCTGCTGTAATTTTCTTGTATGGATCGTTTCTTTGTCAATTGGAGGCTCATCCTTGAGTGACAGCAAGGATTTCTTGAGCTGAGATGAGAGATTTAGTTTATTTAGTCAATTTCCATTGCATTAGATGTAAATTTCGATTTCTGCATTTTCTGTTACTCTCTTTCGTATCAGCTATTTCAGTTTCAACATTTGAATTGTTCCAGCATTTAATTAGGTTTAATTTCTTCAAGTCAATCAGTAGGTAGTTTGTTAGTGGACAATGGTTTTCAATCACAGTTTATTTCTTGTTTTTAGCTTGCGTATCAGCTTGTTAGTGCTGCGTATCAAGTTCGTGTTTTTCTGTAGTGTGTATCAGTTTGCTTCTTTCGAGTTCCTGCACTTTGTATCAAGCTAACTATAGCTTTACCTGCTGAATTTACATTGCAGTTTGTTCCATTTAAGTAGTGTTTTGATTTCATTTCTGAACTTATTTTGATTTCTGCATTCAGTTGTGATTTCTGCATTCGGTTTCGATTTCTGCAAAACTCCATATCCATTTCTACAATTTAGTTTTTCATTCCTGCAATTCGATTCCCATATCTGAAAATGAGTTCATTTCTGAAATTCTCAGTCGATTGTTTCTGAATTCGTATCTCAGAATTCAGCAAAGTGCCATTCGGAATTTCAGCCCTGAATTTTACCCTATTTTTGCGCAGTTTCTGAGTTGATAAGTATTCCTTTGCTGCATATCTGTTTCATAGTCTCTGAATGGTGTATCAAACTTAACCCTAAGAGACTGATTGATTTCATCTTGTGTTTCATTCGTTTTGTCCTGAATTTTGCAGCGTATCAGCTCTGATTTCGGTATCAATTTCCATTTCTGCAGCCTAGTTCTCTCTGAATTCTGCAACTTGCATGAAATTTTGTTTGCTTTGGGTTTGAGTCTGAAATTAAACATATCTTTCAGAGTGCTAATGCGCTTGAAATCAAAGTGTGGTTTGCATTCCGTTAGTTGCTGAATTCCAATCCCTAATTCTACATGTGAGTCTTAGTTGCTTGCATGTTGTATCAAGTGAAATCTCAGCACGGTTTTGTATCAGATTGGTTTTAGATTTCTTGCATGTGATCTGTCTTGAGTTTGATTTTGTTGCTTCATTGATTGGCATTTGTTCTGCACATTGAATCAGATTTGTTTTCCAAAAATTACTTAGGTGCCTTAGATGAGTAAGTGGTCCTTTTGGTTGAATTATGACTTGTTATCATTTATTAAGTTACATGGTTAAGTTTCCTTCTTTCTATTGAGTTTTCATTTCTGAATTGCAAACCAAACACCAAATCACATTCAAAACCCGAAATTCACAAACGACACATAAATACAAGCATCGAATCAAACCATCTCAATTAGTCCCGAGGAAAAATACGACCTGTGGCCTCTTTACTACGTTTTCATATTTTGATTGCAAAAAGGGTTTCCAACATTTTATTCATATTTAAATTTGAGGACCCACACATTTCGTGACAACTTAACCTAGTATTTTGGGTCCATCAAATTTTTGGCGCCGTTGCCGGGGAAGCAACTAGTTGATTTTTATGATTTTTGCTTGTGTGCTTATGGGCATATCATTTGATTCTATTTTCTTTTGCTTTATCTTTTGTATACGGTTGCTGCCATTTTTCTTCTTTGTTTTGTGACAAGACTGCCAGTTCAAAATGTTCTCATCTAATTACCTGCAGCCGTGTCCACAATTTCAGTAGAACTAACCTTTCAATCAGCAACCAAATCAGTTTTTTCAACCACAATGTCAACAATTTCAGCAAGATTTTCAGCCAAGTCAGAAATTTTAGATTAGGCAGCCACAATTCCAGAATTTTCAGCCCCAATTCCAGCAATTTCAACCCAACTTTCAGCAACCTTATCAACAAGATCAATCACTTTTTCAAGGAATTTAGCAAGGGTGTTTAGATAATTAGAATTTTCAGCAACCACCCTTCCATCAAGTTCAACCAAACCAAGGATTTCAGCATGTTAACCTAAATTTTCAGCAGCCTTTTGTAAATTTTTAGCAGGGTAATAATCAATTTCAGCCTCAACCTCAACCATGGCAGCAAGAATTTCAACCCATACAGAATTTTCAACAACGTTTTCAACATTCACTGCCATATGATCAAAATTTTCAATTTCAAAACCAGAATTTTCAGTCACAACCATTTTAGAGTTTTCAATTCTAGGATTAGAATTTTCAGCAACCAATCCAAACATCCAACCAACAATTTCAGCCCTATGATCAGAGTTTGCAGAATCAAAATTTTCAGTCATCTCCACCAAGTTGTGAGCCAAGTTTTCAGCAGTTAATTCAGTCCATTCATCCATTTGAGCAGCCTCAACAGCTCCCATTTCATAATGCACAGCCTCCTCTTGGTCTTCAGCAGCCTTATGTTCCATTTCAAGACCAACAGGGGTTCCACACCAACCAAGGAGGCTTTGAGAATCCTAATGAGAATGAGGATCAACAACAAAGGATGATAGAGATGTTGCAACAAATACAACAACAACAGCAAAATTTTCAACAACAACAACAACAACAACGCCTTGCAAAATTGGTTGATCAATTCAATCAGATAAAAGCCCAAAGATCAGAAAAATTATCTTCTCAAGCTACTCTTAATTCTGAGGGGTATGATGGTGATCTAACCTTGGGAAATGAAGAGATTGTATCATGTTTAAACCCTCCAGAGGCCGAATCTCCTGAAAAATTTTCAGCATCCTATTTTCCCATTCAAAACAGCCCCGGAGTTGAGTTTATATCAGTTCAAGGTGACCCTAGTGCATGGCCAAGTCCTTCTTCAAATGATCTTGCAAATTTGGTGGAAGAAGAAGAAGAAAACATCAAAAATAGGGCACCTACAGCATGCATTCCTCTTGAAGCACCACAGGACCCTGCTTATCTTTTATTTTGTGATGATAGTATTATTGATGGTCCTAATTTTTCTGATATTGTTGTTGCAGATATTACAGAAGGAGCATGCATAGAAGATGATGCTATAGGTGTAGGGGATTGCACTGAACCCCAGGGACCACCACAATTTACTGGTACATTACCAGAAAGTGTAGGGACTTGCATGTCGGAAGCAAGAATCCAAGAATCACCCGTTCCAGTTGAGTGTCCACCAGAACCTAAACTTGAAGAGGAGATTGCATATTACCAGGAAGAGCCAATAATTACATCCACTCTTCTAGAACCTCCAGGTATTCTTCAGCACGATCAGGTAAGTATTCCTCCTATTTTTTTCTGAAAATTACATAGAGGTACCTAAAACTGATTTCATTGGTTGTGATACACTTATTGATACATCTTTTGTAGAATTTGATTGTGAAAAATTGATCGAGGTACCTAGTGTTGAATTGGCTGAATATGAAACATGTGGTTATACATATCATGAAAATGTTGAATGTGAAAAATTTTTAGAAGTGCCTAGACATGATGTTGATTGTTGTGATGAGTCTTTTGATATATCCTATGCTGAAAATAATTGTGAAAAATTCATTGAGGCACCTAAAATTGATTTTATTGGTTGTAATACATTGCTTGATACATCTTTGATGAAAAATAATTGTGATATTTCTATTGAAGTGCCAAAAATTGATTTCTTTGTTTGTGATGAGTTCCTGAATGCAAATTTTGTAAGAAATAATTGTGAAAAATTTATTAAGGCACCAAGAATTGATTTCATTGGATATGATGCAGTTTTAGATACATTTCATGCAGAGACTGATATTATTTTATTTCCTTCTTACCCTGCACGCTTGAGAGAGGTATTACATTGTTTTGCAGGGTCTAGAAGACTTCTGGAGTGGGTGCTCCATCTGAGCAGACTCCAGCCTCCTGGAAAATCTTTCAAAAAGTATCAAGAAGGAGGAGTTGATTTTACTCTAATTCAAAGCACTCCACCTCTGACATGGGTCTTGTACCTAAATCGCCTGCGGCTACCGGAGCAAATTTTTGTAAAGTTCAAGTGTGGGGGAGTCCTAATTCTCTCAGCCACCCAGACTCCTCCACTACCACGATGGAGGCTACTTCTTGATAGACTCCGTCCACCAGAAATAAAGGGGAGTTTGTTCCTTCTTGCATTTTCCTTCACCTTTCTGACTTTTGGAATTTTCTTTTAAATTGAGTCCTTGCTAATAAATGCATGAGTAGAGTAGCATGACTAGGAGTCATTGTAGATACCACTTTAGTTTTCTTGGAAATTTGTTTCTTGCATGATTAGGAATAAATGTATCCCTCTAGGTTCTCTACATGTCATGTTAGAATCTCTTGAAAATAAATTAAATTTGGTTGTTAAAACTTAAGGTTTGAGCTAATGGATGAAATCTTGGATGCTTGAGTACTACTTGGTTTTAAATTCTTAATTGAGGACTTGAGATGGATTATTTTTGCCTAGTAAGAATTAGCCTTACATTTGAGACGCATATATGTTATTGTACTCTAGAACTTGCTTAGGTTCTTTCAAAACCATATTTCAATGATTGGATCACATCTATAGAGGCTAATCACTTTGTTTACCTTTCCATATCAATTTTGGCAAAAATCATGTTCATTCCATTTTTCTTTACTTATTTTCTACTCTTACTCTCACTTTTATATGGACTTGTTGTTTGGGATGATTCTTAATGCTACTTTGCCCGAGACGGACAAAGATTTAAGTGTGGGGGGAGTGACTAGTGTTTTGGAAATATTTGGTATCAAGGAGGCACTTCAATTCGAAATTTTTTTTGCCCAATTGAGTTGAGCTTGGCAACAAGAACAAGTGAAGAATTCAGTTATGAATTGGAAATGAGTTGTTCTTCATTGCAAATCCGGCTGAAGGAAATATCTGTGAACTAAAAAAAAAAGAAATGAAAAGAAATCAATGTGCCAAATTGAGATGGAATGATAGGGAGGCAGTTTTGTATCAACTTGAGATGAATATGGGTTTTCTAAGGCTGTGAATCAAGGAATGGAATTCTGAAATTGCTGCCGAGTGCTGGAATCTGAAGACAAGCTGAATTGAAGTGGAATATAAGCTGAGGATCCGAAAGTAGTGTGCCAAGAATACCAAGAAAGTTTTTGTGAAGCATGTTTTGATCAGGGATTGAATTGACTGCAGTTGTTCTGGGCTAGGAAGATCAGTGACAATTTGCTAGGATCTGAATGGCAGCTGAAATTAATCTGAATGGAAGCTGAACACAGCCTGAACCGAAGCTGTTAAGTCTGAATTGAAGCTGAGAAAAAGCTGAGAAGAAGGAAATTCGTAGCTGAACTGCAAGGACAGCTGCTGAAAATTGAGAAGTATACTTTTACCAGCTACCAGGAAGTCTAAAACATAGCTGTGAAAAATTAGAAACATTGTGAAAAAATCTGGAACTCAGCTGTGCAGAAATCTAAACTAATTGCAAGGTTTGCTAACAATTGAAGAAATCTGAACTGCATGGAAATGTTTGCTGCCAAACCTTGATGGGGAGCTACTGAAATTAAACAGCTGAACTGGTCTGAATTGAAAGCAATGCAAGAATTGCTGACCAGAGATTTAAAACTTCTGAAAAGGGCATCAAAGATATGCTTGTGCAGTGGCCGGAAGTTGACTTACTACTCAACCATTTTCGAGTGGGACACTTTAACTTTCCACTATCAATTGTTGAAAGTACTATTGATGCTAATTGTTTTGAGAGATCAGAGAATTGCCATGAATCTGAAGTGGAGCTGGAATCTAAAAAAAATAGAGTAAGAAGAAGAAGTGAAAGTAGTGTGCCAACTTTAAGGTGAAGTGTATCAAGAGTGAGTTGCAAGGGTTGTTGAGTGAAAATTTTATGTGGAGTATCTATTTTACTTGATATCATATGTTCTTTGATACAAATCTGATCTAAAAAAAAAGAGAGAGGAAAAACAGTTCGGAAAAAAAAGAAGAGAAAAAGAGAGAAGAAGAGAAGGAAGAAGCAAAATGGCTCAAACATTGGAATTTTGGCTCCATGAGATCAGTGAAGGTAATATCACCCAAACCCAAGCCTTGCATCACTACTATCCCGACTGTACTAGAGAGAAAGAAAAAGAAAAAAAAAGGGGCAAGAGAAAAGAGAAGGAAGCAATTGGCACAAAAATGAGATTTTTGGGACAATGGCACCAACAAGGTTTTAGTCATCCAAACCAAAGGCATTGTTCAAGATTCACTCCATCACACTTTTGATATCACTAGAGGACTGTAAAGAGAAGCAAAGTGCATTGGAAACATTCTTGAGCAACCAAGTCTCCCACTTTATCCATTTTTCCATTTTCTTGACTTTTACTCCATTTCATACCATTTTCTATGTTTTCATTTGTTTTTGTAGATGTGAATCCTAATCATGACTAATGGTGGAGATTAGATAACAAGCAAGCTTATGGTAGTGCAAGAAGCATGTATGTTTGAGTGAGCTCCACTTCCATCATCAACTTAGAACTTAAGGAGAGAGCCACCAAAATTTCCCTTGAAAGGCTAGTGAGTTAAATTCATCTCAATGACTCATGAAGGATGAAAAGGCTAAGTTGTTGATTTAAGGACAAGATACTAATCCATAGAGCATAGATTTTTGAGAATTGACAACCTTAGGTAATTTCTTTTCATTTGCTTCTAATTATGCTTAAGAAACTCTAAGGGATACTTACTTAGTGGTTTCGCGAGACGCTCAAGCTTAAGTGTGGGGGAGTTGATAAGTACCATTTTATTGATTATTTTAGTTGCTAAAATTCATGTTTGACCCATGTTTTTCTTGCTTAATTGTGAAATTACCCTAAGCTTTAGGACTTCCTCTTATTTTGGACTTAATTGCAAATTTACACATATTTGGATTATTTGGCCACTAAATTTTTGATCTATTTTTGTAGGCATGAAGGTTCATGGACCTAGGGCATACGGGTCAAACTTGAGTCGGAAGTGGACTCGGATCGAGTTATCAAGTTTCGGATTAATCCGGGCCGTCCGATTCAAAAGCGGCTAGATCTGAGCCATCCAGGACCATCTGAAGCCATCTAAGATAGGGTTAGGGTGATCAAGCACTCTGATCAAGATCTGAAGGTTTCATCCCAATCAGAGCTCATTCAACCGTTGGATCAAGCTCAGAGGGTTCTAGATCGTCCATTCAAAGATTTGGTTGATCTGGACCATCCGTTGCACATCTGGAGGATCCGAGCTACCACGAGGCAGATCCTGACCCCTGATCATCATCATCAAAGTTTGGATTAAATCAGAGCAAGATCAGCCGTTGGATTTCTCCGACAATCTGGGGTCATTCATTATGTATTTAATCAAACTTCACCGCAGTTCTCCTTGTCGCGTCTTCCTCGCCGCAACCTTCTCTTCGTTTCTTTTTTATTTCTTCAGCTTTTTCTTCAATCCAAAGGGCGCGACCCCTCAATTTCTTCACTAGATAGAGTTCTAGGTCAGTGGAAGGTTTCTCGGTGAACTTCCAGCTCTCAATTGCCCAAGAACAGAGCTATTGTGAGGTCTCCGGAGCTCTGCCATCTGATTTCGTCAACATCGGTTGCGCATCATTTCATCACCCTGAGTAGTTCAGAGGGGTTCCCTGGAGTGCTCGGATCAATCCCAAATCATCATCGCAGCTGAGTTGAAGGAATTGGATGGGTTTTCGGATTTGAGCAGAGATGAGCTGGTTTTGAATCGCAGATGCTGTTTTCCATCGATTTGCTGAGCTTACGGGTTCGAGGCTCACACTTGCGTGACGAACAAGGAGTACTCGAGCTAGGGAGTGATTGAGGAGTAGATTTCTTATTGCAATTTCAGTTTCTAGTTGTAATTTTCAATTTCTGCCGTTTGTTCTGTTTTTGAATGTTTGTATCAGCTACCTTAGTTTCGGTTTTGAGTTGTTTTTGCTTTAATTAGTGGTTCGAATCTTTTCTTCCATTAGTTAGCTAGCTTGTTTAGTTAACACTTCGCTTAATTTTATCTACCTTGCAATTTCATGCTTTCGTATCAGTTTCTATTCCCTGTTCTGCGTATCAGATTCAATTAGTTATTCAGTTTCAGTTTTCTGAATTTTTCAGTTGTAAGTAGGTTTCAGTTCCCATGTTTGCAAGCATTAGATAGGTAGTTTGTTATGGAGTAATTGCAACTAGTTTAGTTTGTTTCACATTTGATTTCATTTCTGCACTTCTGCTTAGATTTTCTGTTCAATCTGTTCCGTGCCACTTTCAGATTGTGTATCAACCCCCAATTCTGCACTTTCCAATTTTATTACTGCAATTTCGACTTCAGCTCATCAAGAGGTTCCCTATTTAATGAACCATTATATCAGATCTCAACTTGATCCATTGGTTTCTGCATTTATTTTGTTGCTGAATTTCAGACCATTTCTGCATCTAATTCAGATCATTTTTGCAATTGTTTCAGCTCATGATTGCATTCTGATTTCAGCTCATCAGAGAGGTGGAAAGTTAGTGAATTATTGTAATTGATTTCAGCTTGTTTTGTGAGTTTTTGTATGCTGTTGTTGCTGCATTCCATGTTTTCAGTTTCTGAATTCCTGCACATCATTTCTGCTTTTCGTGTGTGTTTGAATGGATTAGTGTTTGGCTGTTGATTTCTTCACTTAGTCTTGCATATTTCTTCCCTAATAGCCTGGTTTCTAAACTGAATTGATCAGCTTAAATTTTTGGGTTGGCAGTTTACAGTTACTGCACTCCACATCAAATTCTAGCACATAGAATTCTTTCTCTCATGCGTACCAATTGAACTGTGGTTACTGAATTTTGCAGATTTCTTGTGTTCAGTTTGTTCTGAGTTTGCTTCCTGATGTTAACCAAACATTGTGAGTACTTATGTGTTTGAAAGCCGCCTCCTTCACAGTCAGTTGGTTTCTGAATTTTAACCCTTAGTTCAGCAATTTGTTTTGCAGTTCTGAAATTCATTTCAGTGAGCTTAGACATGGGAGAACCATTGCAATTTGAAATTAATCTGTTCTGCGTTTAATATCAGCATTTGGCACATGAATTCCTTATCCCTTGCGTATCAATTTTGCTAAATTCTGCATGATTAGAGTCAACAACAGATTGGTATAAGGAGGAAACTCATCTTTTAGTGCTTGGGTTGTGATTCCTTGTATTTCAGTTTTCATGGGTGCATGTTGTATTGAGTGAGGATTCGGTTTTGAATGATAATTCATTTCTACATTCATTAGTCTTTCCTAATAATTCAATTTCGTAAACTTCATAGCTTGCTTGCATTCGATTTGCATTGGTTGATTTAATTGCCCATTGGTCGAGTATTACTTGCGGTTTGCTATCACTTGTTTAGTTTATTAGCTAAGTTTCCTTCATGTTTATTGCGAATTCATTTCAGATTGCAACCCAAAACCCAAGCTTTATTTGAAACCCAAATTCATAAACGACACATAAATACAAGCTCGAATCACACAACGTCAACTAGTCCCTCGAAAAAATACGACCTGTGGCCCCTTTACTACGTTTTCATATTTTGATTGCAAAAAGGGTTTCTAGCATTTTATTCATATTTAAATTTGAGGACCCACACATTTCGTGACAACTTAACCTAGAATTTCGGGGTCATCAGTGATCACGGGGGAGAGTTTGAAAATCAACAATTCGAGGAATTTTGTAAGGTAAATGGGTATATACATGAATTTTCGTGTCCTAGAACCCCCCAGCAAAATGGGATAGTTGAAAGGAAAAATAGAACCCTATAGGAAGCCGCTAGGGCTATGCTCAATGAATTTAACCTAGCAAACAATATTGGGCAGAAGCAATTTGTACGGCTTGTTACATCCAAAATAGGGTCCTGATTAACAAACGACACAATAAAACACCCTATGAATTATACTACCATAGACTTCCAAACCTACATTACCTAAGGGTCTTTGGGTGCAAAGTCCATATCCTAAATACCAAGGACTACCTAGGTAAATTCCAGTCTAAGTCAACTCTAGGCATCTTCTTAGGATATTCAACAACAAGTAGAGCCTATAGGGTTTACAACAAACAAACTAAGAAAATTAACGAAACAACAAATCTGATATTTGATGAAGAAGTTAACTCAAAATCTGATAATCCAGATCTAAATTCATCAAATACTGAAGATAATGAACTAACTATTGAAACAACTATTGAGTCAATTGAACCAACAATTGAACCAACCCAAGTAGTTGAACTAAATACTGAACCAAACCGATCGGCCGGACCTGAGGTCGAACCAAATTCTAGAAAAACTAAGAAACCCAGACTCAGTCACCCAAATGATCAAATTGTGGCCGATCCAACTTTAGGAGTCATAACTAGGTCTTCCTATAGAAACCTTAGTCAGATTGCAATGATCTCAAAAATTGAACCTAAGACTATAGAGGAAGCCTTACCTGATCCTGATTGGATCATAGCAATGCAAGAAGAGTTAGCCCAGTTTGAGAGGAACCAAGTTTGGGAATTGCTACCTAAACCTGATGGAAAATCCATTATTGATACTAAGTGGGTGTTTAGGAAGAAGCTAAATGATCAAGGAGAAATAGTTAGAAACAAAGCCCGCTTAGTAGCCAAAGGGTTCAGTCAAGTAGAGGGATTAGATTATGACGAAACCTATGCCCCAGTAGCTAGACTTGAGTCCATTAGGATGTTGTTAGCCTTTGCATCCCATAAAGGATTTAAACTCTACCAAATGGATGTAAAGTCAGCTTTTCTAAATGGATTTATTAAGGAAGAAGTTTATGTAGGACAACCCCCTGGTTTTGAGGACTTAGAAAGACCTGACCATGTTTACAAACTCACTAAAGCACTTTATGGAATAAAATAAGCATCTAGGGCCTGGTATGAACGCTTAGCAACCTACCTAACTTCTAAAGAATTTAAACAAGGACAAATTGACTCAACCTTATTTATTAAGACCTTAGGAAAAGAAATCTTTATTGCCCAAATCTACGTCGATGACATAATCTTTGGGTCCACCAACTCAAACTTCTTAAAAGAATTTATTAAAATAATGGAAAATGAATTTGAAATGAGCTTAGTTTGTGAGCTCAACTTCTTTCTAGGGTTACAAATTAAACAAACTAGGGATGGAAACTATGTCCATCAATCCAAATATGCTAAGGAGTTAATAAAGAAATTCAAAATGGATAACTCTAAAAGCATAAGTACCCCCATGGCCACAAATGTAAAAATAGATAGTGACCCTGATGGTAAACCAGTAGACCTTAAACTCTATAGAAGTATGATTGGAAGTCTACTGTACCTGCCAGCAGACCTGATATCCTTTTTGCTATAGGAATGTGTGCTAGATACCAAACCTGTGCTAAGGAAACGCACTTAACAGCCCTAAAAAGAATACTAAGATATGTTAAGAGCACCCTAAATGTAGGGATTTGGTATCCTAGGACCTCAACCTTTGACTTGTCAAGATACTCGGATTCTGACTACGCTGGTTGTAAATTAGATAGAAAGAGCACAAGTGGAAGCTGCCAACTGTTAGGAAATAGTCTAGTAAATTGGTGCAGCAGAAAACAACACTGTGTAGCTCTAACTACAACTGAAGCTGAGTATGTTGCCTTAGGAGAGTGTGTAGCTCAACTCTTATGGATGATGCACACTCTCAAAGACTTCCAGCTTAAATACACTCAAACTCAGGTCTACATTGACAATATAAGCAAAATTAATCTAACTAAGAACCTAATTCAACATTCCAGAACTAAACACATAGAAGTTAAACACCACTTTGTAAGAGATCATGTATCTAGGGGTGAGATAGTCCTTAAGCATGTAGACTCTAAATCTAACTTAGCTGACATATTCTCCAAACCCCTACCTGAGTCTGAGTTTAGCTCACTAAGAAGGCAGTTAGGATTATGCTTGGTAGAATAGGCTTACTCTACTTCTGTTTTTTTAAAACTGCTTTACCTAATTTAAAATCAGTTTCTACTTAATTTAAAAATCTTTATTACAATTTTAAAAAAATAATTTTTTCGACTTAGTTTTTTTAAAAAAAAATTATTACCCCCTTTAAAACTAAGGTTTTTCTTCAAAAATGGACTTAGCCTAGGCCCTAACCCTAGAAATGCATGCACCTATAGATCTAGAAGCCAGCATCTCACAAGCACCTTAGGGTACTTTTGACTGATAACCTAGAATGGGTTGAGATGCTTAGGTCATTACCTTAATTCAAGATGCTTTAAGTCAGTGCATCTGCAGTAATTAGGGCACTAAATACAAATTAAATAGTAATCAGGTTAAGTGTCAAGCTTAGAAAATCTAACTTGAACAAAACACTTAACTTGACTAACCCTAGCGAAAACTACTGCTTATAACAGTTAGTAAGTAGCTAATTGGGTTAGACAGGACCCGAGTGAGATATTCAAATTGATTTGGTCCAAATTTATACCTTGAATTGGTTCAGTATAACACATTATTCTTTTGCTATATTCTTATGCAATTTTTTTTGCTATTTTGCTTTATTTCTTTTGCCATATGGCCAAGGGAGAGAGATTAGAAAGGAGTGAAAGTTTGAAAATATAATTTTTTTTCAAAATTCAAAATTTTCAAAACTTTATCCTTTCTTCAAAAAGTAAAATCATCTAAGCTATTTTCAAAAACTATTTTCAAAGTACTTGACATCAGCTGTTATTCAAAATTTTCAAAACTTTATCCTTTCTTCAAAAAGTAAAATCATCTAAGCTGTTTTCAAAAACTATTTTCAAAGTACTTGACCTGATCTGTTTTCAAAATACTTGACCTAAGCTGTTTTCAACAACTGTGTCTAAGTACTTGACCTAAGATGTTTTTTCTCTAAGTACTTATTTTTAAACTTCTCTAATAGAAAAGTCTCTAAGTATAAAGTTTTCTCTAAGTATAATGTTTTTAAAGTACTAAAGAGATTGAAATTTTTTTCTCTCAAAATTTTTTTTTAATAAAAACATTATAAGATGTTTAGAAAACTTTCTAAGTTATTGACTTAAAAATTTTTCTATGTGTAAAGGTTCTAAGTATAAATTTTCCAAGTGCCCAACCAAATTTTTTTGAAAAATATTTTCTAAAACTTCTTTTGAAAAATGGTCTAAGTGTTGATAAATCAATTCCATTTTTAGACTTAGAAATTTTTCAAACCCCACAAATCTTTGAAAAACCTAGGGGGAGATTCCTTCCAGGGGAGAAAACTAAACTGGTATTTCAACTATTTATTATTAACATAACTTTTTTAACCGGGTTGCCATAAATCAAAAAGGGGGAGATTGTTGGTGCAGACAGCACCCAAGTCGAACCTGGGTTTTGATAATGGCAAAGTGTTCAAAAGTTAAGATGTTATTTTTATCTAACATGTTACATGAGTGTACAGATTGAAGTCCTAGCGAAGGACTGCTAGGTACCTAGCGAAGGACGGCTAGGCATCGAAACCCTAAGACATGGCGAAGGGTTGCTGGGCACCTAGCGAAGGGCTGCTAGGAGTCAAAGACCTAGCGAAGGAATGCTAGGCACCAGGCGAAGGACTTCTAGGCACCAGGCGAAGGACTACTTGGTAACGAAGACCTGGCGAAGGACTACTATGCACCTGGCGAAGGACTGCTAGGTAC
Source organism: Boesenbergia rotunda (assembly GCA_024364735.1). Classification (NCBI taxonomy): domain Eukaryota; kingdom Viridiplantae; phylum Streptophyta; class Magnoliopsida; order Zingiberales; family Zingiberaceae; genus Boesenbergia; species Boesenbergia rotunda. Next base: position 246,465 of record JAGFNQ010001554.1, read on the forward strand.
CAGGCGAAGGACTGCTTGGTAACGAAGACCTGGCGAAGGACTGCTAGGCACCAGGCTAAGGACTGCTGGGCAAAAGTCCAACCGGAGGAGCCGGTTGGCAACAGGTAAATTCTCCTGAGAGGAGTAGGTGAGGACGCGTTCCCCGTCGAGGGAACAGTAGGCGTCGGTTCGACCTAGGGTTCCATTTTGGAGACCCAAAGTCAGAACCAAGATAGCTAAGGTTGTATAAACCTAATATTCTTGCTTTATTATGTTTGGTACTAACCCTAGATGCAGGACAGAAGGAACGTGTTTCTGTAGCTCAGAACGCCCGAAAGGAGAGGGGCAGATAGTTGGGCAGGGTGCCCTGGAGGTCCCGGGAGCCCCCAAGGTGAAGGCAAAACAAGTTGAGCAAGAAACGCTTCGGAAGCTCACTGGGGTAGGCGCCCTCAAGCTCCCGGGCGCCCTAGATGCCTTGGGCGCCCTGGGTCCAAGTCAGCCAGCGATCGAAGCAAAAACATCCGTGAAGCCAGCAAGACCAAGTCAACCGGGGCACCCCCTGTGTCTCGGGCGCCCTCATCAAACTCTGAGCCCGATCCTGCAGGGATAAGGGCTGACCGAGTTTCAGATAGGGGTTTGCGGATCCAGAGACACGTGGAGGGCAACCCCAACATCCAGGGCGCCCCCAGATGCTCTATGATAGGGGCTCGACCCCTAAGACTTTGACATCAATTCTTCCAACGCCTCTACGCTCTTCGACTCAAGCGCTTTGCTCCGGAAACCTCCGATCTCGAGATTCGAGTGCCAACGACGACCCTCTGCACCAAAGAACGATCTACACCGGACGTCGATAACAAAGAGCATAATTATATTTTTTTTACTGCACTATTACTGTATATATTTTTGTAATAACTTGCGCGATTATAGAATTGCCCGCAATAAACGGTCAAGGACCGTGGGCCTTGGAGTAGGAGTCGACCGCAACTCCGAACCAAGTAAAAAAACCTTGTGTTCGTGTTTGTTTTTTATTTCCGCTGCGTAATTTCTCTCATTCTAATCCGAAACGGTTTTACGATATTCACCCCCCCCCTCTATCGTATTCTCTCGATCCAACAGTTCTTCCCGAAGTTGAGAGATCGTGTCCATGTGGATATGAATAGAGGCACGGACACTTGAACGTGCAAGAGATCCTGCGCATCTTGGACGAGCGGGATAAGCGAAAGGGTACGCTCCAAAGATATACATTATAGATAGATCTATTAGATAGATGAACTTTGTACGAGTTTTTCTTTCGCACGGATAGCTCGAGGGATCTTATTTCCGCTGTGTTTTGTGTTTTGGTGCCGGGAGATCCCAACAGCTTCACCTAAGTCTTTCATTGAAAAACAATTCCCTAGACATGTTCACAAACTGTAATGAAGGGATATCATTTCCAATAAGGAGTATGTCATCCACATACAAGATCAGGAAGATAACTGTGCTCCCACTAACCCTCTTGTAGTCATAGGGTTCATCTTCATTCTTGATGAAACCAAATTTTTTAATTGCATCATCGAATAGAATATTCTATCTTTGAGAAGCTTGATTTAGCCCATAAATGGATCATTGCAACTTACATACCTTTCAAGCATGCTCTGGATCTACAAAACCCACAGGTTGTGTCATGTACACATCCTCGAGTAGATTCCCATTTAGGAATGCGATTTTGATATTTATCTGCCAGATCTCGTAATCATGGTAAGCAGCAATAGCAAGCATGATCCGAATAGATTTAAGCATCGCAATTGGTGAAAAGGTTACATCATAGTCGATACCATGAATCTGCTTGAAACCTTTGGCTACTAATCGCCCTTTATAGGTATGCATAAGATCATCCATGTCAGACTTTCTTTTAAAGACCCACTTATATCCAATGGGTTTAATTTCCTCAAGTGGATCAACCAAAGTCCATACTTGGTTAGTGTACATGGATTCCATTTCGGACTTCATGGCCTCTAGCCATTTCTCACAATCTGGGCTCATCACAGCTTCTTGATAAGATGTATGCTCTTTCAAATCAACAAGCATAACGTCATTATGGTTAGAAAAGAGAAATGAGTATGTCTATGGCTGACGACGTATCCTATCAGATCTGTGAAGAGGTTGGTCTACTTGAATAGGTTGTTGCTCCATAACTTCTTATGCAACAAACTCATGATCCACAATATTTTGTGGTGCATGTTCAATGCCCATCAAGTCCTTAGTACTATCTACATCTTGAACTTCCTCAAGATGGATTTTACTCCCACTATTTCTTTTAGAAATAAACTCTCTTTCGAGAAAAATATCATTTCTAGCGACAAACACTTTGCCTAGTGTGGGATTGTAAAAGTAATATCCCTTCGTTTCCTTGGGATATCCTACAAAATAACACTTATCATATTTGAGTCCAAATTTATCTGAGACTTGATGTCGAACGTATGTCTCACAACCCTAAATCCTCATAAAAGACATCGTGGGACTCTTCCCAGTCCATATCGTATATGGTATCTTTATGACGACCTTTGATGGAGCTCGGTTAAGTGTGAAGGAGGCGTCTCTAGAGCGAATCCCCAGAAGGAAGCAGGAAGATTTGTCTGACTCATCATCAATCGTACAATATCTAATAGAGTATGATTTCTCCGCTTGGACACACCATTCCATTGTTGTGTTGCAAGTGGAGTGGATTGGGATATGATCCCACACTCTATTAGATGGTCATGAAACTCTTGGCTAAGGTATTCACACCTCGATCTGATTGAAGCATCTTAATACTCTTGCCAAGTTGGTTTTGTACTTCACTCTTGAATTCTTTGAACTTTTCAAAGGATTCTGACTTGTGTTTCATGAGATACACATAGTTGTATCTACTGACATCATCAGTAATAGTGATGAAGTACTGATAGCCTCCTCTAGCTGCAACATTGAATGGGCCACATACATCAGTATGTATCCGTCCTAACAAGTCCGTCGCTCTTTCACCGTGTCCACTAAATGGAGTCTTGGTCATCTTGCCTAGAAGACAAGATTCACATGTCTCATATGATTTAAAATCAAATGTGTCCAATAATCCATCCTTATGGAGCTAGGATATGCGACTCTCATTTATATGACCTAAGCAATAATGCCAAAGATACGTTTGGTTTAAATCATTTGGTTTGAATCGTTTGGTATTTATGTTATAGATTGGGTTCTCTAAGTCTAGAACATAGAGTCCATTCATAAGTGGTGCACTACAATAGAACATGTCATTTAACATTATAGAACAACATTTGTCCTTTATGATAAATGAAAATCCTTTCTTGTCCAAACAAGATACAGAAATTATGTTCTTAGTTAGGCAAGTGGCTCAAATACCACTGTAGGTATCTATAGGCAAAAATATTCAAAAATCATAGCAGAAATAATAGATCCCACGAGCGATCCATGCAAAAGAAAACTCATACAATGTTAATTTACAAATTCCTATCATATAGGTATATCTTTAGCGCGTGCCCTTCGCTTATCCCGCTTGTCCGAGGTATATCAGATCTCTTGCACGTTCAAGTATCTGTGCCTCTATGCGTATCCACATGAACATGATCTCTTAAGTTTCGGAGAAGAATCGCCTTTGTGGTGTTAGCTACAAGAGGAGATTCACAAAGCAAGAAGGAGAGAGAGAAGAGGGATTTTGGCCAAGAGAAGGAAGGGAAGGAAGAATGACAAGTTCATCATCCAAATGACAAGAAAAACTCTTTTATACTCATCCCATGAATATGAAGAGTTTTTGTCCCTTTAGCTTCCCTTTATAAATGCTAATAAAAACCCACATAGAGCATATTTTCTCATGTAACTCTTCAACTTCTCTTCATCCAATGAAGAGAAACTTTTCATCTTCCTCTATTATTAATTTATTAATTATTTTAATAATTAATATCTCATTCAAATATGGTTGAATCTAATCTAAATGAGTCAAACTCAATTTACACCTCAATCCCATAATCCAATTTGTTTCACTTGAGTCTAACTCAATTAATCCAATTCGAATCAAATCTTAGTCAAACTAAGGTCAATTAATCTCCCAAGCATCGTGTCCTTAGTGTGTGACCCAATAGGTTCTCGTAACGTTGGCAATGTGTCTAAATCACTTTACACACATAAGCAATGGGCGGCATTTAGCAATGCATCATTGCTACCCAAGTGATGAGAAAATCGAGATCCGACTTAACCTCCGTGACTATGACAATATATGACCTTGTCCTTCCATCTTTAATATCAAAATTGACCAACGAGGCATAAATTATGTCATCCTCAATCAATCATTATGTTTCTTGATCCCCGAGTTGACTCACTCAAAAAAATGAGCTCAATATCTCATATTGACTCATTTAAGCATAGTCATGCATTTTAATAGTCCTACTCGATCAAGGGGCCCACAGATAGCACTCCCGTCATATGGGAGGGATAGATCCCATCTTCATCACTCACATCCCTCTGCATAATTCATTACATACCCAGTGATCGCCTTTATAGTCCACCCTGTTACGGGTGACGTTTGACGATACCAAAGTACATAACTCCTTATGTAGGGAACCGTAGTGACTTCAGGTCTAAGGACTATTCATACTAATAGTCACATGAGAAAGTTTATGACACTCATATGACAATCTATGAAACTTTCTCATGGTGGGTCAATTCAGTACACATTCTCTAATGTGTACCCATGTATAAACTTGATATCATATATCCATGATTTGTGAGCTCAAGTCATCAACTGAGATACATGCTAGTCTCCATGCATTAATATTATCCTTGAATATTAATGCTTGACTAGGAATGGTTTAGTGTAGTATTCTCTACATCGATTCAACCAATTGATATAATATAGATATGAACTTACTACTCAAGGACATTATTATATTAGTTATTTGGCACAAATATAAAGTATAATAACAAAACATGCCTTTATTAATGATAGAATATTATACGAAAAGACCCTAGTCAATCATCACATAATTAGCTCTAGGGCTCCGACTAACACATAGATGTCTTCGAAAGATCTCAAAGCTGCTTAGTGGACAGAATCATTGTGACGACTTCTTGGAAATGGCTCTCTCCTAGGGTTCTTTGTCATGATCAGGGAACCCTTGATGCCTCAAACATGAGCCCCCTTGGTCCTTTAAAAGCCTTCAAAAGACTTCCAAATCTGTTACAGCTTTACTAAAGTCAAGCCACCACCACTAGGCCATGACTGTATTAGGAAGAATGGTTTGACCATGTCGACTGTTAGATGTCTCCTTGCCGAGCAACAAAGAAAAGCACGACTAAGCTATAGTTGGGAAGGAAAAAAATTGGATGAAAGAAGGAGAATATCAAATGAAGAAGAAGTCGGTGCATTGAGGTTTATGCGTGAGGCGGTATGAGTGAGGTTGTGTATGTGAAAGAGAATAAAAGGAAATGAAAATAAATTTTCTAACTCGTTATAAATCGATTTAATCAATTTAATATAATTAAATTTAGTTCAATCATAACTTAAAAAAATCAAATCCAAATCAACTCTGGTTTAGATTAACATATTCTTTATCTTCGTGTTTATCTGATGGATTTTGTTCAATTTTAATTTAATTTTAAATTAGTATGTCATGTCCCTAGAGACATATGATGCAATGACATGTGCCACCCCCCTGACGCCAATCAAGTCGCCAACACATCACATTTGTGTGGCCGAGTGGGTAGGGTTGTGATAACTGTACGCACTCCAACGAATAACACTGATATATGTGGTTAAGTGGACAGGATGCTGGGGAGCCAACTACTTTAAAACTCCGAGATGAAGGGGGAGCCACCAATAGCTCTGATATCTCTCGAAAACAACGATGAGAGTGTCAACTGCTTGCCTCTAACTCCAACATCCACTGTACATGAGTGGTCGAGTGTGGTGTGACAGGATGGTTGCTCGCACTCTAGCAACTACCACAACAAGTGGTTGAGTGGTAAAGCAACTAAATGACTAACAACGGCTTAACCATATAGAAGCCCAACAGTCATCAGTATGCAACAGTGCAGGTATGGTACATAATACCAAAATGCACTGTAGCGACCCGCCTTCTCTACCTTAGACGGACCGTTACTTGTCTACTTCTTGACTCTAATGCACGACTAAAAATGCGAAACTTTCTTTTCTTTGTATTTAAATCTATCTAAGAATGATATTCTAACTTTAATAGTCATGCATTTAAACTCATCACACAAGGTTCTATAATATTGCTAAAAACATTATGGAATATGAATGTAATTTTTCTAAGCATATTTAAAGCAATGAAAACTTAATTCAAAAGGAGACTAACAACATCTTGGCACATGCATCAAATAGCTACATCGAAGCATCGATATTCAAAACTACTCACGCTCATACTCATCCAATGCAATCATAAGGATATGTATACTAAATAGAATGACATGGAATCTCTATTCGTGATTTTAAGACAGGCAAAATATCTAAAACGCAAATACTTGGATAAATTCTATGTGATCTAACTTAAACTAAGAATTTGTAATAAATGCACTTTAAGTCTTTTATTTATCTCATCCCAAGGACCTCTCCAAGGTCAGCCACCACACACACGTTACTCAGCACCGCCTCGTCGCCTTCCTTCAGAATTGCTTGCCTTTACCTTTACCTGCAGCAAGAGGAAATGTAACTAATAAGCATAAAGCTTAGCAAGTACTATCTAGCTCACAAAATCTCGAAAGGTGCAAGCATGCTTTTTAAACAATGTAAAATCACATGAGATACTTTTATGCTTAAAAGAAACACTAAAACATGGATAACTCAAAACATGCATACTCAAGCATTAATAAATCTTAACTCACTTTTACTTGGCTTAACTTGAAACTTTAGCAATTCTTTAACTTTAAACATTTCTTTAACTTTTAGAAAACTTCCTTAAACTTTAGGAAAACGTTGCTAAAGCATATACTTGAAAATAATAACTCACTTGGATCCACTTAAGACGTAAGTACCATCTTATGCGCGTTCCCTAAAAGGTTGGGGTAGCGAGCCGCCAATCCTAATAGAGCAGACCTTGGTCTACCAGGGCCAAGACCTTGGAATTGGACACCTGGATTTCTTTAACGACGCCCTTGGACGCCGGGTACTGGCCTTAGAAAATAAAATAGCTTTTCTTTCTTTTCTTTCTTATCTTTAAATGCCTTGGCATTTTATCGAACACCTTGTGTGCCCAAATCCCTAAGTCTTGACTTTTGGGGATTTCGTAAGGCCTTGGCCTTCTCTTTTCTTTTTCTTTATCTTTCTTTTCTTTTCTTATAGATTTCTTAGACCCTAAACTCACATAGGGTACTCTATCAAATACATATAAGCATATAATGAACTAAGATCACATGCAACATCTTAACTAAAAGTACATATCTCAATAACTAACATTTATCAATACTTTTATCATCAAATCCGTTAACAAATATAACGAATTCTATCAATATTATGTTTCATATCTACTTTACTTATTATTAGCTTCTACTATAACATCGTAAGAACTTTTTATAAAAAAAAAAAACCTATTTACTTTTTGTCTATTCTTATCTACGCTTCGTTTACTTATATGCACTGCTATTGGTTCACTTTCAACATAATCTTTATAACTTCTAACTATCATCTTCTTAATTCAGAATTCTATTATATTGTAAAATCACCTTCACTTTTCACTTACGGTTTTTTTTTGATATATCTTTAGTTTATTCTATCATCTAAGCTAACACATGATATCTTTAAACATTTATGTATATTAAATACTTCTTATACGCTCTCTGCTATTCTTATGCACAACATACCAGAACTTTTATTATTTAATAAATAACTCTGATCTATACTCTATTAACAGATTTCCGAAAGTATTTCTAAAAGTAAATATCACACGCAAAATCTTAAACTAAAAGTAAATATCTCCTTTAAAACTTTTAAGGGAAAATTCTTACGGAAAACCGCCTCTTACTGCAGGTGAGCAGTACTTACCTCGATATCTTGGACTTACAACCAAGAACGGCGTCGGAGGTTCCGGAGAAACTCGGAGTCTCGGAGATTTCTTCGCACTCACGCGTTCCTCTCGTCGCGGGGAGTCCGAATATAGGAAAATCTCTCGGAGGAGAGCCTTGGCCGGCCACCGGAGGAAAGCCCTAGGCTTGGTGTGGTTTCGCCCAAGGGAGGAGGAAGAGGGGAGGTCGCGTGCGTGAGGGAGGCCGTCGGCGCCGCTAGGTTGGGAGAAAATTAACCTAAAACTCGTAACTCCCTCTTTTATACTTATGGGGGGCGAATTTACCTAATTATACCTTATCTATTGTTTCACTTAATCTATTTCAACAAAAACGAACTAGCCCTGCTGGTCCGCTCATTCTCCTCTCACAGTGTAGGTGAAGGGATCGATTTCCACTTATGCAATTTTCTGTTTATAACCCTTTTTGCCACTTTCGTTTACGGAAAAATTCTATAAAAATATCCATAAATTTGGAATAAATTCTAAGATATTTCTAAAATTAGTTTCGAGAATTTTCGGGCGTTACATGCACAAACAACCAAATAACAACGATGCAATGATATAAACAACAAGTATCAGAAACCAACCGGAAATCAACGAATATGCAACTAAACTACTAAGTAGAGTGTCTTTAATGCCAACCATCCTAATTGTGTTTAATGAACATCTAAGTACTTGCATACAAGCGGTACTTTACAGAATAGAAAATCAACGAGAGATTTTACGGATACAAATTTTTTATTTAAACTCGAAGACCAAGCAAGAAAGGTATCAACGGCGATATTAAAATAACCAACAACAAAGAACAAGGATAAGCAGACCTATTCAGACATAAAAAGTCATGCATTCAAGATAAAAAAAAAATTACAAGAATACAAAGGAGAAGTACCCGCCTTTATGTAGAACGTATATGAGAAGAGAATCTCCCACGATCTACCGTGCGAGTCCAAAGTCAAGGTCCTGCTAGAGTTAAGATATTTATACGATTAAATAAATTAGCTAAATAAAATATTACACGTAGTTAGGATAAAATCTTAATTACAACATCTTCTCATAAAACTCACGACCATGGCAATACAAGACCAAGCGCTAAACTACTATCGGTTCCAACCAGAACACAACTCAAACTTACATTTAACTCAAGTAGGAGTCAACACTAAACGTGGGAACTTAAGACCATTGCCATGTAAAAAACCAAACTCCTATTAACATAGTTCAATTAAATTTACTTAACTTGTTACTCGACAGGAATTAATCAACCTTAATTTACTCTAATATCAAATTAATATCAACAACATAGCACTGTTATAATCATGATTTTCTTCATTTTTACATCTAACTGGAACTCAATCAACCACATGCTTGTTAGATCGTGGCGCTTGCTAGAGGAGGGGTGAATAGCAATTTTCGATTTTCTCTACAAGAATGGTTAGCAAAACAATGAAAATGATAAGAACAATTCTAACACCTTTGTTTACTTGGTATTCACCTCAGAGAGGTGACTAATCCAAGGATCTACACGTGCGCACAACCTCCACTATGAAAAACCTCCTTCAAGGTGGAGAAAACCTTTACAAGGTTGTCCTCTTCCACTTTACAAGATGGAAATGACAATGAGAGGAAGAGCTGAGGACTTTTAGCACAAACAGCACCCTGGTACCCTCAAGAACCGTACCTTTGACTTGCCCAAAAGTCACCCTTTAAATAGGGTAAAGGATAACTCCTAAAGTCATCCAGCCTGATACCAGTCAACTTCCCTTGGCCCTGCCTTAATAGCTAGCCAACGGCTAGTTTTCGGGGTTACCAACGACTGATGTCTTGGGAAGTTCAGGCAGTCGACTGATTTCCTCCCAGTCGACTGCCCAGCTTACACAAGCATTCCTCCCTACTCCGACGACCCTCCTTCACGTGTGCCTTCAAGTATACTCCCTTGGCTTGCCCCTTGAAGTCCTCTTCCACTGGCTATCGTCCCTCGGATGCGCACGCAAGCCCTCGGCTTGCCTCCATGCCACCCTTCACGTGTGCCCTTTGAAGTCCACTTCCCGGCTTGCCCTTGGAGTTCTCTTCCCTCGGCCTTCATCCCTCGGATGTGTCCTCCATGTGTGACTCACCAAGTCCTGCAAGACTCATCCACACATATCAAAAACAATATAACACCCTAACCTTAACATATTGGCACACACATCAAAAAAATGATCTTCCCAATCATACTTGGGTCGATTGCCCCAACAATCTCTCCCTTTTTGATTTGTGGTAATAGTTTAAGTTAGGGAAAAACAACAGCAATTGAAAATACAAGACATAGTAAAAAGCAAGAGGTAACCTCCCCCTTAACCTATGCGCTCTCCCATTTTCAATTTCCACCATAAACCAAAAGTTAAGTTACAAACCTAACTTAAACCTCCCAATTCTCCCCCTTTGACACCATCAAAAGGATTGCCCAAAGAAATATTAACTAAAGGCATGGTAGTCGACTGATACTCTTCAGTCTATAATTTCAAGTTTCTGAGATGAATTTTAGAAACTCCTTAAAAATTCCAAAAAACTTCAAAATTTATGAAAATTTACAAACATGTTTCATATATGATATACTCTAACAGAGAAAAATATAATTTTATGAAAAATCCAAACATGTTTGACTTTTTGACAAAAGTTTAAATTTCTTGAAAAACTCAAATTTTGTATCAAAGTTCCAACCTAGTTTTGAAATCATATGTTTTTCAAACTTATGGTATAACACATACATCACAGAAATATTTTCAAATTGTTTAAAATGTCCAACTATGATCTTTGGGCAAGATGTCCATTAATTAAATATTTGCTTTCCCCATAGTTGGCCTATTTTTAATAATGTGATACCTTTAATAACCCATCAATATGTCATAAGTATAAGTGAATCATTTGTATCATCCTAATGAATCATGCACTACCTTCATATTGTATTACTCCAAGGTCAATCCTATACTTATACAAAACACATACCAAGTCCCCTTCTTAAGGATGTGAATTCCGCTTCGGAAAGAGACTTGGTAAATATGTCGGCAAGGTTTGACTTTGACTAAACATAATGTAATTCTATGTCTCCCCATGCCACATTATCCCTAATGAAGTGATGTTTCACTTCAATTGTTTTGTTCTAGAATGATGTACCGGATTTTTAGTCAAATTAATAGTACTTACATTGTCACATAAAACATTGACCTTGGAGTAGTGTAATTCATAATCCTCTAAGGTATGCATGATCCAACGTAGTTGAGACACACAACCACCCATTGCTACATATTTGGCCTCCATTGTTGATAAGGCAACACATGGTTGCTTCCTACTACTCCAACTAACTAAAGATGACCCCATAAATTGACATCCTCTACTAGTACTCTTCCTATCTAGTTTGCAACCCGCATAATCCGAGTCGGTGTATCCAAAAAGTTCAATATTTGGAGTTCTAGGATACCAAAGACCGACATTAAGAGTACCCTTAATATACCTTAAGATCCTCTTTACTACCACTAGGTGAGACTCTTTGGCACATGATTGATACCTTGCACACATACCTACCACAAATAATATATCCAGTCTACTAGTAGTTAGGTATAACAAGCTACCAATCATACTCCTATATGGTTTTGGGTCTACTACTTTTCCTTCAAGATCACTATCCATTTTGACATTTATTCCTATAGGGGTAGATGCTACCTTAGCATTTTCTAATCCAAATTTCTTTATGATTTCCCTAGCATATTTGGTTTGATACACATGATTCCCTTCATTTGTTTGTTTGACTTGTAATCCTAAAAAGAAAGTCAATTCTCCCACAAGACTCATCTCAAATTCATTTTTCATACATTTAATAAACTCATGAAGAAATTCACTATTTGTTGACCCAAAAATAATATCATCAACATACACTTGGGCCACAAAGATATTCTTATCCTTAGATTTTGGAATAAGGTTGGATCAATTGTACCTCTCCTAAAACCCTTGGATACTAAGAATGATGAAAGTCTTTCATACCAAGCCCAGGGAGCTTGTTTCAATCCATATAAGGCTTTTCTTAATTTGTAGACATAACTAGGGTAGTTTGGATTTTCAAATCCGGGTGGTTGCTCTACATACACCTCTTCCTTAATGACCCCATTAAGGAATGCGGACTTCACATCCATTTGGTGAAGTGTGAAACCATGTGAGCGGCATATGCTAATAAAATCCTAATAGACTCTAATCTAGCTACGGAGCATATGTCTCATCATAATCAAGACCCTCAACTTGATTAAACCCCCTTGCTACCAATCTAGCCTTGTTCCTAGTAATATTTCCTTGATCATCTAACTTGTTCCTAAAGACCCATCTTGTGGTGACAATGGTACAATCATTGGGCCTAGGCAAAAACTCCCATACTTCACTCCTTTCAAATTGATTCAACTCTTCTTGCATGGCTAGAACCCAATCCACATTACTTAAAGCTTCATCAATAGATTTTGGCTCAAATTGGGAAATTAAGGCAATTTTACTACTATCTTCTCTAAAGTTAGATCTAGTCCTCACCCCTTTGTGTAACATCTCCAACTATTTGATCAATGGGATGATCTTGGTGGTGTCTTAGGGTCCTAGAGGTTATGGGCTCATTTATCACATGATTTTCATCCTCTAATGCACTTCTCCCTCCCCCTTGATCAATTTCTCCCAAATGTAGGTTTTGAATTTCTTGGGTAAGGGGTTGACTTTCTTCTATGTCCTTATCAATAGAAGATTTCCTAGTGTAAGTGCTAGTAGACTCATCAAAATCCACATTGGATGACTCCTCAATTACCTTAGTCCTTTTGTTATACTCTTTATATCCCCTACTAGTGGATGAATATCCAACCAAGATCCCCTCATCCGCCTTAGATTCAAATTTTCTCAAATCATCCTTGGTGTTTAAAATGTAAATCTTACACCCAAAAACCCTAAAATAGTGAATTTGTGGAATTCTCTCATTCCACAACTCAAATGGAGTTTTTCCTAAAAATCTATGAATTAAGACCCAGTTTTGGATGTAACAAGCGGTATTTACCGCTTCGGCCCAAAAGTTGCTAGGTAGAGAGTAGGCATTAAGCATAGTCCTAGCGGCTTCTTCTAATGCCCTATTTCTTCTTTCTACCACACCATTTTGTTAAGGGATTCATGGACATGAAAATTCATGTTTGTACTCATTTTCTAAACATAATTGTGAGAAGTTTGAATTTTTAAATTCCCCACCATGGTCACTCCTAATTCGGTTGATCTTGAGGTGTTTCTCATTTTCAACCCGTTTACTAAATCCTACAAATATTTCTAAAGTGTCATCCTTATGTTTCATGAAATAGTACACCCATGTATATCTTGAAAAGTCACCTACAATTACCAAACAATATTTACTTCCTATTATTGAAGGTGTGCTATAACAATCAAATAAGTCTAAATACAATAACTCTAAAGGTAAAGAAGTGCTAGTTAAGGTTTTAGCTTTGTATGATGATTTAGATTGCTTACCCTCTTGGCACGCATCACACATCTTGTTCTTTTCATACTTGATCATTGGGAGTCCCTTCACCAACTCCATCTTGGCAATTCTTGCAATGTTCTTCATATTAATGTGCCCAAGCCGTCGATGCCACAACCATTCTTCTTCTTCTTTGGATATGAAACACTTAGGAGAAATGTTAGAAGCATAAGAAAGATTAAGATAGTAAAGGTTTGCTTCTCTATGTCCTTCTAACATGATAGTTTCCAAGCCATTGTGTCTAATTAAACATTTCTTAGCATGGAACTCAACCTTATACCCGGCATCACAAAGTTGACTCACACTAAGCAAATTAAATTTCATATCCTTGATTAAAAATATTTTATGAATTGTGATTGTAGGAGATGCCTCAATGGTGCCCCTACCAATAATTTTAAGTTTCCCACTATTTCCGAATGACACGGTTCCTTCTCTTAGATAGCTAATGGTGGTGAATTTGCTTACATCCCCGGTCATATGCCTTGAACATCCGCTATCCACTATCCACATTTTTTAGGCTTCCTTCACCTTCACCTCACTTACCAACACATCAGATTCCAATGATGAGCTTTCACCTTCACTTGAACTCCCTTGTTCATCGTCACTTGACTCCTTTTCATCTTCGGATGACTCCAAGTTGTCCACTCCCATCAATGTAAAGTGTGACACATGATCTCCTTCTTCCTTCGACGATGATGGATCATCCCAAGTGACCTTTAAACTTGTGACCTTCTTTCCTTTCTCCTTGGATTTCTTCTTCTCACTCTTCTTGCTTTCTTCCTTCTTTTCTTCCCTTTCTTTAGTTGCGGACACTCATTCTTTATATATCCCTCTTGATGGCAATTGTAGCAAATAATTTCTTTTCCCTTGCTCTTACTCTTTGAACCTTTCCTACCATAAGACTTGTTAGAAAAACTTTTAAAAGCTCTTCGCATTTTCCTTACCATGTAGGCTTCTTGGTCGCTATCCATTGAAGTGTTCGATTCTTCCGAATCGGATGATGATGAGTAGATGACCTTTTTCTTTTCCTTCTTCTTTTTCCTTTGCTTTTCTAAACAAACGCTACACCCTTCTCTTTAGTAGAAATGTTAGCTTGTTCATGCAATTCGAATTCACAAAATAAATCATCTAATTTGACCAAAAAAAGATGCCTAGATACTTTGTAAGCATCAACCATGGATGCCCACAAAGTAGTTCTAGGGAAAGATTGTAGTATCTACCTTACAATATCCCTATTTTCAATCTTCTCACCAATGACATGGAGTTCATTGATGATTTCTTTGACCCTTCCATGTAGTTGACTTACCGTTTCATTGGCCTTCATTGTGAGCGATTGTAGTTGTGCTACCAAGAGCCCTTCTTGGCCCTCCTTGACTCATTTGACCCTTCATTGAGTTCGATGAGTTTCTCCCAAAGTTCTTTCGCGGTTTTGAATGGCCCCTTCTTGTTTAGTTGCTCTTTTGATAATCCGCATTGAAGCGTCGTGGTGGCCTTTGCATTGGCTTGAGTCTTTCTCATGATTTCTTTTGACCAATTTTTCATAGGAAGAGGCTCTCCTCCTTCGCTCCTTGACACTTCGAATCCATCTACAACACTCAACCAATTTTGATGTCATTCATGAGGTAATACTCCATCCTACCTTTCCAATAGGCGAAGTCATTGCCGTCGAAGAACGGTGGCCTTGCGGAGCTATAACCCTCTTGAAACACTATTTTCTTGAATGCTCCGGTCGGAAGTTAGTTCTTCCGAAACGAATCGGATCTGATACCACTTGTTAGATCATGGGGTTTGCTAGAGGGGGGGGTGAATAGCAATTTTCGATTTTCTCTACAAAAATGGTTAGCAAAACACAAGCAAAACAATGAAAATGATAAGAACAATGCTAACACCTTTGTTTACTTGGTATCCACCTCAAAGAGGTGACTAATTCAAGGATCCACATGCGCGCACAATCTCCATTATGAAAAACCTCCTTCAAGGTGGAGAAAACCTTTACAAGGTTGTCCTCTCCTCTTTACAAGATGGAAATGAGAATGAGAGGAAGAGTTGAGGACTTTTAGCACAAACAACACCCTGGCACCCTCAAGAACCGTACCTTTGACTTGCCCAAAAGTCACCCTTTAAATAGGATAAAGGACAACTCCTAAAGTGATCCAGCCCGATACCAGTCGACTGCCCCTAGGGCAGTCGACTGACCCCACCTTAATTGCTAGCCAACGGCTAGTTTTCGGGGTTACCAGTCGACTGCCCATGGGGTCGATTGCCCCAACAATGATCTTCCCAATCATACTTGGGTCGATTGCCCCAACAATGCTATCCATCAAGAATCCAACCAATTGTTACCTTGTGCCAGAGGGTTCATGGCAATCCATGTTGGCCCATTTCTGAGAGTAAGATGATGAGTAACACGGCCGTCCAATTTCTAGACCATTGGTCAGGCCATCTCAACAACTTCTTAGAGCTCAAGAACAAGCTACTCAAGGCATATAGAACCAAACACCTAAAATTCTCAGCCCATGGAAAAACTACAATCTTCAACAAATTCCAAACAAAACTAAGCCCTAATAAAAAACCTTACCTACTGTGAAGACCGGCAGGGATCCCCAAGCTTCACTTCGGCACGACCACAATCACCAGCCATCACCTCCTTCAACAAAATCCAAATTAGAGGCAAGAAATAACCCATCACCAATATGTAGATCATGGCGGTGAACAAAAACAAAACCAAAGAACTCATGGTAACCAAATAGCAAGACAAAAGGACTACTTCTTCAACCTTCTTTTTCTACCCAAAACACTACTCAACCAATAGCCAAAAACCAACAACCCTTACCTAATTTAGGCCAGAGAGAAAACTAAGGGCGGAAAGCAAAACAAGGCGGTGCTTTCTCAACTCATGGCAGCGGCGTCGACTAGGGTCTCGTGCAAGGGTAGCGGCGCGATCGAGGAGGCGAGCGTGCGGCACCCTATTCGTGTGCACTGGAGAAGACAGAAGAAGAAGAAGAGGAGGAGAGGTTAGGGCTCGGCGGCGGCGGAGACGAGAAGCCGAAACCGAATCGCTAGAGGGGTGGTTTTTTGGAGGAAAAGGAGAAAAAAGAAAGGAAAAGGAGATTTTATAATTTTTGTCCTTTTTGCAAAATGACCCCTCTCATTTTGTTAATACTAACAAGACCCTTAGTTTTCAGTTTTTAATCATTTTAGACCCTAAAATTTTAAGTATTTAGCATAGTACCTTCACTTTGTGATGATTCAATTAGTCTATTTACTTATTTTATTAAAAAAAATTAATATTTAATTATATGTATATAGATAATAAAAAAAAGGGTTGACTAGTCCATGACTGCCCACTGTGGCGGCATGTTGTTGGTCTCCACAGGTGAGCTCTCTGTCACTCGCCACACTTTGTTTGTGAGGAACAAAGATGAGGGAATGTAGGAATTTTTCTTATTTTCTTGTTTGTTAAGGCGGATGCTGTTTTGTGGAAACGCCAGTCTACAGAGTGATCTGGAGTCCAGCTTTTAATTTTGTTTTTCAATTAATAATTAGAACTCTTTCTCCCCTCTTGCAGATTCTTCCCTGCCTTATAGGGCTGGGTGGGTTTAAAGAACAATGGCCTTGCATAACCTTCTTTTTCAGTACGTGTTAGGAAAAAGTGCGTACCATAAAAAAATTAGTTAAAGAGAGATACATAACTTCTTTATATAACCATCATGCTGTTAACTTTGGCCTGCCAATTGCATGCCTTGGCATCGAGGACTTCATCAAGTTCGCTTTTCATAAACTTAATTTTAGCACTCGTCGATCTCCCTTTTACCCATATATCTATATATTAATATCAAACTCAAAGATAATCTCAGCCTAAAAATCCCATTTAAAATTCTACATAATGGAAACAATTAATAAAAGTAGTCAACTCACCCTCCACTATTTGATAAAGATCATAAATATATTGACATATATATTGACGAAATATTACACTATCGCAATTAACATTCAAATGAGCGCAGGACAAGCTATAGTACAATTGAATTTATATTACTACGTACGTACGTACCTGCATGAGGCCAGACACAAATACATAGTTTTGGCAAAATTAAAGTTTCCGTATCAAATGATTCCTTCCAAGGAGAAGCAAATGGTAAAAGTAAAAGTTCCCCTTGCCAAGAATAGGCAAAGACATTCCCTCAGCCGCATGGATAAGGAACTAGGGAGTGCAATAGAAATATGCAGTGGACAAGCATGTGTGAGAGGAAATGCCAAGGTTTCCTTTTGGGTCACAAAAGCCTTTGGCCATGGAAGTGGATACCACGTGCGACCTCATGTTTCATCCCAAACATAATTTTATTTTATTTTTTTCCTTCTCCCAACATCTAACGCCCACCAAAAGCTTTTCCTTTACCATCTGGCATGTGCTGTGTTGGAATTGAGCATTTTATACAAAGATTCTCTAAATATCTTTTTTCAAATATATTTCAGATCTTTGGATTTCAAAACATTAATTCTAGTCGATGAATTATGAAGTGCAAATCATCCCTGACAGCTATGATCATCCCAAATTATTATCATCTCACTATAAAAATAATAAGGAATTGCGATGGACTTTTTTAATAGGCCGTCGCTAGTGACGATGGATATATAGTATCCATCGCCAGAGTTGCGCGCCAAGTCAAACCCCTGAATTAAGCCTTTACAGAATTTGGCAAGCACTTACAGAATTAAGTTTTTTTTTTCAAAAATCTGACTTCCAGAGTTGTTACGGTAGCAGATATGTTACTCCTTCAGACATAGATTTCTTTAATACTATGTAAGCTTGAGTGAATATTTCCACCATGCTTTTTTGATTCAATGGAGCATTTGCCTATTCATTTGTCTAGCGAGGCACAGATTGGTGGTCTTGTACAATACAGATGAATGTATCTTTTTGAAAGGTTTCTTAGAAAATTAAAGAATAATGTGCGTAACAAAGCAAGAGTTGAGGGATCAATATGTAATGCATATCTGGTTGAAGAAGCAAGTTCATTTTGCTCCTATTACTTTGCTGAAAATGTGAAAACCAGACATTGAAAGTGTCCACGCAATCAAGATGACATTCCATCAGTTGACCCAGACATTCTTTCTATTTTCAAGTATCCTGGAAGAGCAATGGGTTCAACTCTATTTAGACGGTTAAATGACATAGAATATCATGCCGCCAGGACATATATCCTCTTAAACTGTGAAGATGTCAAACCATACCTAAGGTATTATCGCTTGTTGTAATGAAATTAATATTCCATAATATAATCAAATTTCTGGTATGATATCAAATGAACTTATATGTCAGGTTATACCAACAACAGTTGTATATTCAAAATCCATCGATAAGTGCAAATGAGGTAGATCAAAAGATAGAAGATGAATTTGTATTTTGGTTTCAAATATATGTAAGTGAGTTAATATGTATTTTTTTTGTTAATAATTCTTGATTACTTATTAATCTAATTTGATCAACCACCACTATTATAGGTCAATGATGATAAAATTTCAAATGTAGAAGACGAAAGAATTAAAAGTCTCGCATTTGGACCTCTTCATACTGTGATAGTCTACTCGGGTTATTACGTGAATGGATACAGATTTCATGTGGGGCAACGTGATTCAGGGATGCTAACGTATAATTCTGACATCAGTGTCAAAGGATCAACAAACAACAATGATACTGAATTTGACTATTATGGCAAGCTAGAGGAAATTATCGAAGTTGAATACCTAGCATTATCTTTCAAAAGATGTGTATTATTCAGGTGTTCTTGGTATGATCCAACTCCAAGGACGGGCACCAGGAAACATCGGTTATACAATTTAGTTGAGGTTAATTCTAGCAAAAGATTCAACAAGTTCGAACCTTTCATTTTTGCAGTGCAAGCTGGTCAAGTATTTTATCTGGAGTACCCAACTAAGAGAAGACGACCTAGTGAATGGCTTGTTGTATGTCAAATGAAGCCTAGGTCAACCATTGAAATGCCAAATACGATCATTGTCCAAAACTCTGATGCTTATCAAAATGAAGAAGTTATAATCAACTCCGTTGATTCAGAAATACAATCAGCATCTCAATTACTTATAGATGAGAATGTCTCTTACGAGGAAATTGATGATGGTGAAATATCTAGCAGTGAGGAGGTCGATGTATCAACGGATTCAAGCGATGAAAACTTGCATGTTAATTTAGTTCCATCAGATTAGGATGAATTAGATGTATTGAACATTAACTATGATTTTTGTATTAAGATGAGTTGTTATTTTAGTTCGTTCTGCTTGTATTGAACATTAACTACGATGCTTGATTATCCCATTACTTGCTTTATTTACATTGTCTTCATTTGCATGTTTCCATTTGCACTCAGGATTACTGAATTTTGTTTTACCTATTCTTCTTATCTGCCTAAATATTGTGTATAATCAGGTACCATGCCTGCACCCCGTGATCAGCAGATTAGACTTATAGTCGTCGGTGACAGGTATACCTATTCTTCTTCTATATTTTCTTACAGAATTTGCTAATGTATTTTATTTTTTCCTACAGTTTTATACCCGATGGGCATCAGGTGTCATCTTATATTTCTAAAAAATTTAAAGAAAGACTGTCAACTTCGACCACATGGGGCCACATTGAGAATGATTTGAAAACATTCTATTACGGGGAGTTTTTAGTAAGTAGTTTAGATGTATATTTAATTTGATATTATAATTTTTTTTCATACTAACCATATTATTTTTTTTTACAAAAAAGGTACACCTGGGAGGAGGGTGCAGAGGAGCAATTCAAGAGAACGTGGAATGCCTACTGCTCCAAATTATACAGGGACATGGTCTACAAATGGAGAAAGAAGGCTGATAGGCCTATAGAGGTCCCTAAGACGATTTGGGCAGTATGACGAGCTGTCTGGGATGCCCAGCACTGGCAAGAGAATGCTGCGATTGCTCGAGCCAATCGCAATTCAGAGCTTGCTGGCCCCAGCATGAGATCCATGAAGCACACTGCTGGATCCCGTTACATTGTCCAGCATGCCAGTGATTTGGTAAGTAGTTTTTATTTAGGTTATTAAAGGGATTTAGTATGTTTTTTTAGATATGTTTAAACATTATATTTTGTGTTTATAGGCTGCTGAGCTAGAGAGACCACCCACTAGTTGGGAGTTATTCAGCAAGACCCACAAGAAAAAAGATGAGTCTTTTGTCGATCGTCGTTCCCTAGCAATCAATGTAAGTATATTAATTATATTTTATTTGTTTTGACATTTTATATAGACTAATTAAATTTTTATTTCACAGGAAGCAATGACCACTAGAGTTGCTGAGGCATAGATATCTCAGCCTGCTGCAGAGGGGGAAGATGCACAACCTCTTTCCACCGACGATGTGAATCGGATTTATTTTGATGTCGGTGGGAAGAGGAAGACCGCCCTATACGGCCTGGGCTCTCAGGCAAAGATTACATATGCTCAGATGAGAGTTCCAGGGATTAGGGGACGCCCAGCATCCTCCTCCTCTACCTCTAGTGAGGTTCGTCATTTGCGTGAGGGAAATGAAGCCCTACGGACTCGAATCATGTCGATAGAGTCGACGTGGGCCGGGAGGGACACAGAATGGCCTAAGAGGGACGCAGAGTGGGCTCAGAGGGACGCAGCGAGGGATGCTGAGTTGAGAGATTTGCAGGCTCGCCAGACACACACTGAGGATATAGTGCGTCACATGCAAGCTTTTGCAGCGACCCTATCGCCGATGACACAGATGTCAGCCCTTCCCGCCCCTCATTTTGAGTCTCAGGATACACAGATGCCAGCCGCTCCCGCCCCTCGTTTTGAGTCTCAGGATACACAGGATCCTGAGCATACCACAGAGGAGTAGAGATATTATAGTGGTATGATCTATTTTTTCTCTAATTTTTTTAGTAACAATGTATTAAGTTATTATATTCATAATGATTATTTTCTTATTACTTCATTTATGTTTACAGATTCCACATTATCATAGTTGAATTCAGATGTCTTCTCTTGCTTGAAAGGTATGAATATTGGATATTATTCCTTTATTGTTTCTTATTTGTTATTTTTCATTTACATATTTAATATTATTAAAGTTATCTTCTATTTGTTAATTTTCTTCTATTAGAGTTATCTTCTATTACATATGCTTACTTCATTTGTTATTTCTTATTGGTATCAATTCAGATTTCTTTCTTTATTTGATTGCTTTCTTATTGTTTTATCTTCTATTATTTTATTTCTTATTGCTTACTTCTATTGCTTTCTTATTGTTTTATCTTCTATTGTGCAGGTTATTCCTTTCCATCCATTATTCACTCTGATATTCATGTACATAATGATTCTCTACTAAACTCTGATTTTTTATGTATATAGTTTTTTATTTACTCTGACTTATGTTTACTTTCTTTTGATGTATACATTTGGATTACTCTTGTTTGGATTGGATATTGGAAATGAAAGTTTAGATGCTTACTCTTATTTGAAAGTTTGGATTGTATAAGTTTGGAAATGAAAGTTTGGATTGGACTGAGAAATATTTACTCTTGTTTGAATGTTTGGATATTGTAATAATTATTTTTGTTTGATGTTTGTTTGGATGTTGTAAAATATACTCTTATTTGTTGTTTGTTTGGATCAGTGGATTATTATTTTGTGTATATTATTGATGTATCTATGGGATGTTGTAAAAACAGCATTTGGCTGTGAAATTTTTTCCAGATTTAGCGATGGATTTTTTTTAAAAAACCAGCGATGGAAAATTGACTTTTCCATCGCTATCACGATAGATTAGCTACGGTTTTTTACTGTATCCATCGCTATTACGATAGATTAGCGACGGATATTGACCAAATCCGTCGCTATAATGAAAGAGTTGTGACGGATATTTGACTGTCCGTCGCTAAATTCTCTCCGGGACACGTCACCACATATTTAGTGGGTTTTTGCGACGGGCTTATATGTCCGTCGCTAACTTAGCATTGCAACGGCTTATATGTCCGTCGCTACAGCACATTAGCGACGGGTTATTTTTTTGCCATCGCTACTCCAGCACTGCGACGGGTGTTCGCCCGACAGCGCTCAATCCATCGCTATTCTGTCGCTATTAGTGTTTTACGACGAAATAGCGACGGATTTCGTCCGTCGCTATTTTCTATTATTTTTGTAGTGTCTATTGATGATATCATCCCAAATTTTGCAAGAATGTTTATAACAACTCGACTCTTGAGAAAGAGTTCAGGGCCGGGTTAGGGTATGTGAAACTATGGTGCTTAAGTTTTGGAATTATCCTGTCTCTTGGCACTCTGCAGTGCATGGCTTGCTCGGATGGAATGAGGTAACGCACTGGAAGAAGGATCTTCATCAGCAAGACATTAATGGAGTTCCTTAAATAAAACCAGTGTTTGCTTGGCCATGGATTCAAGTTCATAAGCTCCTCATTGCATGGACATTGTTCTTCATTGCATATGTGTATATATTCTATATATAGCAAAGATTAATATCCATCTATGTGAATCTTTGTGTATACTTTTTGGATGTTAAATCGACCAACTTAATAGGAGGACTAGTAATCAAAACGCTATAATATTGTTTAAATATGATTTTTACACCCGAGACTACGATGCAGTGGTTAGACTTCAAATGTGGATCCTAGAAATCTCAGAGTCGAGACTCAGCTGCGGCGAATTACATGTAATTTTCCCTATAATGGGTAGTGGGTATGACAAAGTGAGTCATCTGGATATAAACCACCATGAGCGCCTCCCGATTTACCCTGATGATCGGTGGAAAACTTTCGTAAAGACGAATCAGTTATCCCCAAAATTAATCGGTTTCGAAGAACTGAATACTTGATACCAACTAAAACAATATATATATCTTTCTTATTTTATTATCTATTATGATAGGAATAAGGAGTTCCAGACCCACGACTCCGATGCACTTGCACCAAAAAAAACCTTAATTTAGTGATGAAAATTTGGAATGAAAATTTTTCATCCCAAAACTGCAACATATTTAGTGTCAAAAAAAGAATTCATCATTTAGCAACAAAGTTGGCAATAGAAAAATTTTGTCACAAATTAGCAACAAATAATATTTTGTCGCAAATTTCGTTGTCAATATCAGTTGCAAACTCTACAACGAATTCTAGATTCATTACAAAATTTGCATACTCTGTAGCGAAATCAGAATTTGTCGCATAAGCATGTTACATGTATAGCATTAATGCGGCCAATTATGCGACGAATTCATGGATTCATCGCCAAATCTACGATGAATTCAGGGATTCGTTAATGAATTGTCAAAAACTAAAATTAAAAATAAATGTGTCTAAAATCTAGCAAATGAACCCAGAGAGCTCGAAATAATATAAAGCCAATTCCTATATATTCGTATTGATCTTTTGATAATATAAATCCCTTAAATATCAATTCAACCCAATATATTGAGATTAGTGATTTTTGGAACAAGAATTAGATTTTTCAGAAATATTGATGTCAAAAAAATTATTGATGCTAATATACTGGGTGAAATTTGAGGTTATTTATATCATCAAGAGATTGATACAAAAATATAAGAACTGGTTTCATGTCATTCCGAGGTCTCTAGGTCCATCTACCTGATTTAGTACACTTTTCTTAAAAAAAAATTACCAATCTATGATGAAACCTGGATTCATCTTCGATAATAGGATTTTATTATGCAACATCTTCAGTTAGATTTCACTCCAAATCAGATTTCTTTCGGTTCTGGTGATGATGGTGACAATGATGGTTGTAGTGGTGGTGATGATTCTTCATGAATTTGTTTTGTATGAATATTTGTTATTTGATTGAGTTTATTTTTTATATATTTTTTAATATGGTTAATTTGTTTCAAATAGGATTGGTAAGAAAAAAATATGATGGAAATTGTAAATCCATGTTGGATGAAGTAAGTATTTACATATTACGTTTTATGTTAAGATTTTTTTTCCATGTCATATTATAGTTGCTTCTATGTTTTGATTTTACCTGGATACTTTGCATATTATGTCATGTTTTTCATACTTTTGACTTGCCTACTACTAATCTATACAATGTTAGCTATATAGATTTCAATACTTTCATTATGTCATGGAACATTTGATAGATTTATTTTTTATTACATGAGTTGTACATTTCTTTTGTTATGCTTAGTTACAAGTTTTTGTTGGGTGCGAAACCCTTGGATGGCTTGAGGGTTTCCTATGCAACCACGGGGTCATACCTGAGAGACCTCTCTATGTCTACGGATTAAAAATTTAATCCGAAAAGAGACCCGTTTCTCAAACGACTGCCTCGTTGTCGTGTTAATTAATCCAAGTCACAACTCAGCCAAAACCAATGTTAAGGCCTTATAACTCTCCGGATTAATTAACCGCGGATAAGACGACGAATGGATCACCAATTTTTGTGTTTATCTTCGGGGTCCATGACATAATTAATTATCATATTAATTAACAAATAATTAATCTACGATAATTAATCAACATGCAATGATAAACAAAATCAAAGCAAAAGAAAGACGGAGCTACCGTTTACCTCGCAGTCATCTAACTTATGACCCTCCCCTCCTGGACATCGTGTAGGCCATGAGCTACCAAGACGCGGAGTCACCAAGGCCTACAATTAATCCTCCTTCTCTTCTCTTCCTTCTCTTCACCTTGTATCATGACTCTTATGGGGTATTTATAGGGCTAAGGTAGGGACCAAGAGGAGGAGTTAGTTCTTGGCCCGCTAATGGATCCAAAACCAGATCCATTAATGGAGATCCATTCCACTAAAGGATCCCATTGAACTTCCTCGTCAACCCCCATATTTTCATATGAGCTCCACCTATTATGAGTTGTCCATCTCCCCATGTTTAAGATATCGAATGTCCGAAAATTAATTTAATTTACTGATAATTAAATTAATTATCCTCTTGATCCTTGATTAGTACCACCCAACCTTTTCATCATGTCGGACCATAGTCCACTTGCAAGATTTGACATGACGATCCTTTTTGAGCTCATCAAGGGGGCATCATCATTTCGGCTCACCAGGACACGGATTTCGTCAATAATCAACGACACACGATATAATTAATATTATTTCCCAATTTACCGGGCCTATTGATTTAACAGAATAAATCTCGTCCATTGGTAAGTCAAAGAAATAATAAATAATTATATGTGCCCGTCATTATTTCGGGATTAAGAGATCGTACTCTATAATACATATCCGAGGTCTAATCCAATTTATGAAGTCAGTACAAAATTGGATGACCTCTCTTTTGGTCTTACTCAATGCACACAAAGCGCACTAGTGTAATTCTATGGTTAAAACAAACCACACCTCATTACACTACAACCATCCCGATGGTTTGTCCAATTCCATCTCGGTTGTGAGCCTCTTTCTTATACTTCTGTAAGGAACTTGATAACATGATCTTCTGTGCGACACTACGCATCATGTTATCTACAATGCCAAGTATGAGACATTTTGTGCACATACTAATATAAATATGCACCAGGTGATTTTGTGATTCTCTTTAAAATGCAAATGTTTTCTAACCAAAAGCAAAGCTTTTAGTATACATCCTAACAGTTTTATGTATGTATATGTTTTATGCAATTAAAGATGAATGATATCTTTTGACATCTAAGGTTAGAACCTTGATTAAAACTCACTAGACACATGTATACCCATGATATATTATGATGATGAATTAAGATATGTTTGTTAGAAATGACATAATTTTTGTTATAAATGTTATTTAATGTTTGTTTGTTATCTATCGCAAGACAAGAATAAGAATGGAAGAAGGAGAAGGAAATGTCTCCTGAGGTAGAAAAGGACCATGATTTATTTTTGTATTTAATTTCATGTCCTTTTGATGACTTCGTGGATGACTTGTTATTTAGATATTATGACTTGTTGAACTTCGATATGTTAGATGACTTGTAGTTATGGATATGATCGATAGTTTCAAATTGAACATCATTTTGGATACGACTTCTTTGAATGCTAATTGTTAGATGTGTTGGATGCTAATTGTATGATGTGTTGAAATGTTATTGAATTGTGTATGAATATGATGCATTTTAGGGTTTGATATGATATGTATACATGATAAATGCAAAGCTAGAGAGCTTTCTATATAAAAATTTGAGATGAATTTTGCGACGAAAATATTTTCGTCACAAACTTATCGTAAAACACTACTCATCATAATTTTGTGACAAATCAAGATTCATCGTAGATCTAGGATGAATTTCGTTGCAAATTTTCATCCAAAATCTACGACAAATCAAGATTTAAAGATCATGAAATTGAGTGACTTCTTCATAAATATGCAATATTTTTGGCGACAAAAAATAATTCATCACGAATCTGCGACAAAATTATTTTCATCACAGATTTGAGATAATGTGTTAAATACAAAAAATTTAAGGGGCTCAAATGGTAAAGTTTAAAAATTAGGGGTCTAGTTGGAATTATCTGAATTTGGAGGGTATTTTTGTAAAAAACCAAAACTAATAAAAACCCTAAAATTTCTCCCTTTAATTGATTTGGCCTTCGTTTCTTTCCCCCGATGCCAACACCCACACACGAAGGGCAGTTCGCGACGACGCTTCCTTCCCCTCGTCGAGTGCCACCGGAGCTTTCTCCTTTTCGCAAGCTCGCCATGCCACATACCCCCCTTGTTTCAGATTTTCTTCTCGCACGAGCACGCGACGGCAACGCTGTGAGCACGTGACGACGGTTCCTTCTTCTCAGGCGAACACCACGCCAACCACGTCGGCGATTTCTTTCTTTCCATTCTCCATTTCTGCTCCACGCGGTAGAGGTTGCCGCAGATAGTGTTGGATCGATAGAAACGATAGAGAGGAGTGAATATCGTTAAAACTTTTTCTTCAGATTAGGGAAAGAGTAAATGCAGTGGAAAACAAAACAATCACATAAAGAACACAAGTCTTTACTTGGTTCGGAATCGCGGTCGGCTCCTACTCCAAGGCCCATGGTCCTTGACCGTTTACTGCGGGCAATTTTATAATCGTGCAAAGGTTTATAGATTTTGATACAAGAATATTGCAGTAAATAATAGAATTACACTTTTCATTATCAACGCCTAGTGTGGATTGTACTTCGGAGCAGAGGGTCGTCGGTAGCGCTGAAATCTTGAGATTGGAGTTTGCCGGAGCAGAGCGCTTGAACGAAAAGCTTGGAGGCGTTAGAAAGTTGTGTTCTTGAAGCCTCGGGGTAGAGTCCCTTTTATAGTGCTCCTGGGGGCGCCTGATTCGCTGGGGGCGCCTGACATGTGCCTTCAGATCGGAGAACCTTCATCCGCAGCTCGGTCAGCGATTATCCCCTTAGAATCGGCCTCTGGAGCTGACTGGGGCGCCCGGGACCTCCTAGGCACCCAGCTTGACTTGGTCCGCTGGCTTCGTGGCTGATTTTGCTTCGATTACTCTTTGGCTTTGACCTTGGGCGCCCGGTGTTGGGACCGGGTGCATGTCGACAAGGATACGAGTTCGTAAAATTTTAAATTTTTACGTGCAGCGGAAGAATTTGCATAAAATAATTTCCTAAATTATTTTAACTTCGTATCTAGCATGCAACCTTATGGTGTGTTGACATAATCATAAAATAAAATTTTGCGGAAAAGTAAACTAATTTACTTTATACCTTTCATAACTCGAAGAAAGGGACGAGATCCAACCGTAGCGTCCCTTGGAAGCTCCGCCTCTATTCGCGTCCACGCCGAGTTCTCTTCGGGATGACTTCGCAAAGCCACGAGTTTTGTGCCGACGAGAACTACTAGATTCTCTATAGGCACAACAAAGAAGAACAAGAGAATAAATAGGAAACTAACCACCAAAGAAACGGAATCGAATTCCGAGAGGGAAGGAGATGTGATCCGCTTCTTCTTCTTCTTGTTTGGCTTCTCCTTCTTCTTGATAGCTCACGGCAACCAAGGTTGGGAGGAGGTGCGCCGGCCCTAGCACTCAAGAGGGGCCGCCGGCCCTAGATGACTCAAGGTGGGCGCCGGCCCTAGGTGGGGAGAAGGGAAGGAGAAGAGAATAAAGAGAGAGAGAGAGGGAGCTCTATATCAATACTCGATTATTGATTAGGAATAAAGGCTTCCCTTTGGTTCCTTATATAGTTGCTTCTCCCTTGCCAAGTCTCCTCTTAACGGAAATAACGGAATTAGTTATAAGAATTTTATCTTATAAAATTTCTTATGACTTATTCCGTTATGCCTAGTTTTATTATAACCAACTTTATAATAAAACTAATTAGTTATCATAAGAAATTTATCCTATAAATTCTCTTATGAATTATTCCGTTTAAACCAAGTTTTATTATAACCAATTTTATAATAAAACTAATTAGTTATCATAAGAAATTTATCCTATAAATTCTCTTATGAATTTTATTATAACTAACTTTATAATAAAACTAATTAATCTCTCCTTTTATTATGGAATAAATTTTATAAGAAATTTATAAACATTCTTATTATGGATAAATCAATTCATAATTGATTTTATAAAATTAAAATAAACCATTCCATGGATCATTTTAATTTCCATAAAAAGAATAAATTTCTATAAATTTATTTATATAAATTTCTTTACACAAATTTATTTATCCATAATTTATAAAACAAATCGCACTAGATTTATTTTATTAATTAAACAAATTAAATTGGTTTCTTCCCTTTAATGTGGCCGGCCACAACAAAGAGGTTTGGCACCCTCTTTGGCCTGACAAACCAACCCGAACCGATCGCGAATTAAACTCTTTTAATTCGCCCAATAAGCCTTCAAAAGACTTAGCCATTTTAGCTTCCATTGCGCCTCTGATAAATTCAGATTCGACTTATTTCTCTTGATCGCAAAATCTAATTTTCAACTCGTTTTAAATCCCTCGGATTACTCGTAGTACGTGTGACTAAATAGGCTTTCGATTTATGTTGGCCGTCTATAATTAACCAATTATAGAACGATCATGAGTGGCACCTAGTAGTACATCATGACCCCCAATTAATCGAAAGATCAACGGTTTGACCTCAGAAGAAATTATTCTGAAACCCTTCAGCAGCTCTAATGAATCGTGCCTCATTCCCTTCACCATCTTATACCCACTTGGTTCAGGACACGGTCTATTTGTGTCAGTCCCCACTAGGCTGACTACGTCACACCTAGCCCAAGTAGTGTCTTTCTCGTCCTTTGGATTTCTAGTTACTCTCATGTATTTAAGAGACTTGCACTCTTAACATGATGTACTCTGGCCAGAGATTTTGAGTAACAATCCGACGATAGGCCTGGGTATACATCTCCTCGCAAGGAGTGGTGAATCCTTTGTAGGCTGTTCAAACATCTTCGGGCACTTCGGCTTATACCCAATCATCCAGGGTCCACACCTCCTTGGAGATGCTTGCTTAAGATGTTAAAGTATAAGTCTCCATGACCAAGATGACTTGAACACCGCAAGTCAAAGGAACATCGCACTTAAGCCACAGTAAGAACTTCATTGACATATCTATATAGATTACCATATGAAGTCTTACAGCTAGTCACTCCAATGAACTAGTTCCCTTAACTAGCATCCATGTTTATCTCCGGACATCCCAATGTCACCAGCCAGTGAGAATCAGCTGATTAGAGAATAACCCATGCTAGTCTCAACAGAATTGATAGTGTCCGTATTTATCAATTCATCGACTAGGGATATTTTCAATACTTCACATTTGCGCATTTAGAGATAATCACTAGTTGTGATCCCATCACAAATTCTCTTATGCTGTGAGTTGTATTGCGGACATTCAGTAGATGAGTTTAAGATCCCAATCAAATACACAAACATGTATACTCAAATAGTGAATTATCATTTATTAAAATAAATATTTACAATCATAAGGCGATTGCATTAGGACACTTCTCTCATATCACTAACAAACTCCCACTTGGTCTAATGCCAATCGCTACGGTATCCAATACCACAGGCTCTAACATGACCCTCAAACTTGCTCTGAGGTAAGGCCTTAGTTAAAGGATCCGCTAAATTCCTTTCAGTGGGAATTTTCTCAATTTGTATGTCATTCCTACTTATAATCTCTCTGATCAGATGATAGCGGCGAAGCACGTGTTTGGATCGCTGATGAGACCTTGGTTCCTTTGCTTGTGCAATAGCTCCATTGTTGTCGCAGTAAACCGGCACTGCATCATCAATGGTTGGAACCACGCCAAGTTCGGAGACGAACTTCTTGATCCAGACTGCTTCCTTTGCTTCTTCCGAAGCTGCGATATATTTCGCTTTCGTGGTGGAATCCGCTACGGTGTCTTGTTTGGAACTTTCCAACTTACTGCGCCGCCATTCAAAATAAATACGTATCCAGACTGAGATTTGGAGTCATCCTTATCTGTCTGGAAACTGACATCTGTATACCTACGTATTACCATATCTCCTTCTCCATATATTTGGAACATATCCTTGGTTCTTCTTAAGTACTTAAGGATTGTCTTGACAGCCGCCCAATGATCCATTCGTGGATCCGACTGGTATCTGCTTGTGACGCTCAAAGCATACGATACATCGGGCCTAGTACACAACATAGCATACATGATAGATCCTATCGCGGATGCATAGGGAATCTTGTTCATGCAAATCCTCTCGTCTTCTGTGCGCGGACACATAGACTTTGAAAGGTTGATCCCATGCCTGATGGGAAGGTAACCTTTCTTGGATTCCGACATGCTAAACCTTTTTAGCACTCGGTCTATATATGTAGACTGCGAAAGACCAAGCAACCGTTTTGATCTATCTCTATAGATTCTAATCTCAAGGATATAGGTTGCTTCTCCCAGGTCTTTCATGGAGAAAGTTTTGGACAACCAAATTTTAACTGTTTGTAAGACTGATATATCGTTTCCTATAAGTAAGATGTCATCGACATATAATACTAGGAATACGACTGCACTCCCACTAACCTTCTTGTACACACAAGGTTCGTCAGGATTTTGTGAGAAATCAAATTCTTTGATTGTCTCATCAAAACGGATGTTCCAGCTCCTAGATGCTTGCTTCAGTCCATATATGGATCGTCGAAGCTTGCATACTTTGGTTTTATCAACCGATGTGAAACCTTCAGGTTGTATCATGTATACATCCTCAAGCAGGTTTCCGTTAAGGAAAGCTGTTTTCACATCCATTTGCCATATCTCATAATCATAATGAGCTGCTATGGCTAGGAGCATCCGAATGGATTTAAGCATAGCTACTGGCGAATAGGTTTCGTCATAATCAATTCCTTGCTTCTGACGATATCCTTTTGCCACTAATCTAGCCTTAAAGGTAACAACATTACCTTCCATGTCGGTTTTCTTCTTGAAAACCCACTTGCACCCTATGGGCTTAATCCCTTCAGGTGGTTAACCAAGTCCCATACTTGGTTTTCGTACATGGAATCCATTTCCGACTTCATGGCCTCAAGCCATTTGTCCCTTTCTGAACTTTTCAGAACATCTTCATAACTGATAGGTTCGTCATCGCTTATGAGTAACACGTCGTTCGATTCACTTACGAGAAATCCGTATCTCTCTGGAATATTGCGTGTCCTATCAGATCTACGAAGAGGTGGTGTAGTTTTAGGTTCAACTGATAGCTCATCATTATGAGGTATTGGTTGTGGGTCTAGACTAGGTGTCTCTGTAATGTCTATTGGAGTTTCTTGAACTTCATCAAGTTCAATGCCACTCCCACTGTTTTCTTGTAAAAGAAATTCTTTTTCCAGAAATACAGCATGCCTTGAAACAAACACCTTTTGTTCCAAGGGATGATAGAATTGGTAACCCTTCGTTTCCTTAGGGTATCCAATAAATAGACATTTATCAGACTTAGCATCCAATTTGTCTGATACAATCCGCTTCACATAAGCAGGACAACCCCATATCTTAAGGTGAGTTAAGTGGGGTTTCTTACTATTCCATGTCTCATATGGAGTAGTAGAGACTACCTTGGTCGGGACTCTGTTTAGCAAGTAAACAGCTGTCTTAAGTGCATAGCCCCAATAGGATTTTGGAAGAGTTGCATGATTCATCATGACCTAACCATGTCCATCAAGGTTCGGTTGCGCCTCTCAGATACACCATTATGCTGTGGTGTATACGGCGGAGTCCATTGGGACAATATCCCATTGTCCCTAAGATAATCTTGAAACTCTTGACTTAAGTATTCACCACCCCGATCGGATCGAAGTATCTTAATACTTTTGCCAAGCTGTTTCTCTACTTCATTTCTGAACTCTTTGAATTTCTCAAAGGCTTCAGATTTGTGTTTCATCAAGAACACGTACCCGAATCGTGAGTGATCATCGATAAAGGTGATGAAGTAGCTATAGCCTCCTTGTGCAAGAGTTGACATTGGTCCACATACATCAGTATGTATTAGACCAAGCAATTCTCCCACTGGATTACCTTTTCCGGAAAAGGGTAATTTGGTCATCTTGCCTTTTAAGCATGATTCGCATGTATCAAATGAACCGGGTTCAAATGATTCCAAAATTCCACATCGGTGTAATTTGGTCATGCGTTTCTTACTTACATGGCCAAGACGACAATGCCAAGTGTAGGAGTCTATTCGATTATCTATTCGAGCACGTTTGTTGCTAACTTCGATATTGAAAATGTCACTGGATAAATCTAACGTGTAGATACCATTGCATAAAGTTCATTCCCATAAAGAACGCCATTTAATGTTATGTAACAACATTGTTACTAAAAGTTAAATGATAACCCTTTTCATTCAACATGAAATAGATACAATGTTCTTTATAACGAAGGAACAAAATAACAATTATCCAATTCTAAGACACGTCCAGTGGGGAGCTTTAGCAAATATGTTCCGATGGCAACAGTCAGCAATCTTTGCTCCATTTCCAACTCGCAAATCCGCTTCTCCCTTGACGAGTCTTCTTCTATTCCTTAGCCCTGTATGTCATTACATATATGTGAGCTACACCCAGT
>JAGFNQ010001554.1:281834-412794 GCA_024364735.1 Boesenbergia rotunda
TGGCTACCGCTAGATCAGCAGTTATCTGTATCCTTACCCTCAGGAGAGATCTTGAGTATTACACAGGAGGTCAGAGCATGCCCATTAGATTTTGGTAGTATTACCCTCACGGTTAATTTGTTAGTTCTGGAGATGGTGGACTTCGATATTATTCTTGGTATGGATGTTCTTACCGCTTATCATGCCACAGTCGATTGCCAGACGAGGGTGGTCACTTTTCGGCCTCCGGACCAACCCTCGTGGGATTTCACTGGCATCAGGGATGAGGGCTTATCAGTTATTTCTGCGCTTCAGGCACAGAGATTACTATCTCACGGTTGTCAGGGTTTCTTACTGTCATTTCTTAGCACCGACGACAGTAGTAGCCCTCCGCTCTCGGACGTTCCAGTGGTCCGAGAATATCAGGACGTATTTCCAGAGGAGCTACCGGGTTTGCCTCCCAGGAGGCCAGTGGAGTTCACTATTGAGCTGATACCGGGGACTTCGCCGGCATCGAAAGCTCCGTATCGTATGGCACCGAGAGAGTTGGACGAGTTGAAGGTCCAGCTCCAGGAGTTATTGGACAGGGGATTCATCAGACCTAGCGTCTCACCATGGGGTTCCCCAGTTCTTTTCGTGAAGAAGAAAGACGGTTCTTTGAGGTTGTGCATCGACTACAGGCAGTTGAATGCAGTGACCATCAAGAATAAGTACCCCCTACCACGGATTGAGGATTTATTTGATCAGCTCAGGGGCACATCTGTCTATTCCAGGATTGATCTGCGATCCGGATAACATCAGTTGAGGGTCAGGGAGTCAAATGTCCAGAAGATAGCGTTCCGCACCAGATATGGACACTACGAGTTTTTGGTAATGCCATTTGGGCTTACCAATGCTCCGGCAGTATTCATGGACTTGATGAACCGCGTATTTCTGGAGTATCTGGATCAGTTCGTCATAGTATTTATTGATGACATCTTAGTCTACTCTCATTCCAAGGAGGAGCATGCACAGCATCTTCGCATCGTATTGGAGACTCTCAGATGAGAGCGTCTATATGCGAAGTTCAGCAAATGTGCCTTTTGGTTGTCATCAGTAGGTTTTCTGGAACACGTGGTATCTAGCAGAGGCATCTTAGTAGAGCCCCAGAAGATCGAGGCTGTTACCAGCTGGGAGCAGCCGAAGTCAGTTACTGAGGTTCGCAGTTTCTTGGGACTAGCCGGCTACTACCAACGTTTTGTTGAGGGCTTCTCGAGCATAGCTATGCCGTTAACACGCCTTACCAGGAAAGGCATGACGTTCATTTGGACAAAGGATTGCGAGACCAGTTTTCAGGAGCTGAAGTGGCAATTGGTGACAGCACCCATCCTCGTTCTTCCATCAGGAGAGGACGGATTCGTGCTGTATACCGACGCATCTCATCAGGGGTTAGGCGCAGTTCTGATGCAGCACAGACGGGTAGTATCTTATGCTTCTCGACAGCTGAAAGAGCATGAGAAGAACTATCCGGTTCATGATTTGGAGTTGGCCACCATCATCTTTGCTTTGCGGATTTGGAGGCACCACCTGTACGGTATTACTTTTGAGATTTTCACTGATCACCTATTTACGCAGAAGGAGCTCAACCTCCGACAGAGGAGGTGGATGGAGTTCCTGAAGGACTATGATTGCACCATTAGCTACCATCCAGGGAAAGCTAATGTTGTGGCGGACGTATTGAGCAAGAAGTCCAGAGGGACTTTGGCCTGCCTTCGGGCATCAGTTACTGAGCTAGTTCAGGGTGTCTCAGAGTTGGGTC
Source organism: Boesenbergia rotunda (assembly GCA_024364735.1). Taxonomy (NCBI): domain Eukaryota; kingdom Viridiplantae; phylum Streptophyta; class Magnoliopsida; order Zingiberales; family Zingiberaceae; genus Boesenbergia; species Boesenbergia rotunda. The sequence continues at coordinate 283,612 of JAGFNQ010001554.1, forward strand.
TAGAGGAGCAAGGTCAGACTGAGAGGGGTATTCTGGCGACCATTATTGCTCAGTCTTCCATTTGGACGAGGATCAGAGAGACTCAGCGAGCGATCAGCATCTACAGTTCCTCGGCAGTCGAGCAGCCACAGAGCAGCAGTCTGATTTTTCACGAGACGACGTAGGTGTCTTGTATTTTCGCGGGAGACTTTGCGTACCCGAGACACACCCTGTTATGGAGGAGCTATTACAGGAGGCACATCGCTCCCGATTTGCTATCCATCCGGGTGCCACCCGTATGTATCGGGATCTGAGACGTTCCTACTGGTGGAACGGCATGAAGAAAGACATCGCGGATTTTGTAGCTAGATGTCTAGTTTACCAGCAGGTTAAGGCTGAGCACCAGAGACCTGCTGGACTACTTCAGAGGATTCCCATTCCTGAGTGGAAGTGGGAACACATTACTATGGATTTCGTGGTGGGATTGCCTAGGAACAGACGAGGCCTTGACGCGATTTGGGTGGTCGTTGATCGATTGACCAAATCCGCGCACTTTCTAGCTATTAGGAGGACCGATTCTTTGGATAGACTAGCAGAGTTTTATTGCAGAGAGATCATCAGATTGCACGACATACCGTTGAGTATCATCTCCGACCGAGATCCGCATTTCACCTCACGCTTCTGGCAGAGTCTGTAGAAGGCCATGGGTACCGAGCTCAGATTTAGTACCGCCTTCCATCCGCAGACCGATGGTCAGTCAGAGCATACCATCCAGACCTTGGAGGACTTACTGTGAGCCTGTGTTATGGATTTCGGAGGCAGTTGGGAGGATCATCTGCATCTTGTCGAGTTCGCCTACAACAACAGTTATCATGCGGCTATCTAGATGGCACCGTATGAGGCGTTGTATGGTAGGCCTTGTCCGACACCCACCCTCTGGGAGGAGGTTGGGGAATCCCAACTGTTAGGACCTTAGAGAGCACAGCACGAGTCAGAGTTAGTCCGTACCATCAGACGCAGGATATCAGAGGCGCAGGATCGTCAGAAGAGCTATGCCGACCGGAGACGAAGACCTCTGGAGTTCTCCGTAGGGGATCATGTATTTCTGCGAGTTTCACCCACGAAAGGGGTGAAACGATTCGGTCTTCGAGGTAATCTTGCTCCGCGTTACATCGGTCCGTTCCAGATTCTGGAGAGGGTTGGAGCAGTTGCTTATCGTTTGGCTCTTCCACCATCCATTACTGGTGTACACGATGTATTTCACGTATCGATGCTGAGGAGATACGTACCAGATCCTTCCCACGTGTTGTCGGATGTCTCGGTTCCACTTTAGCCTGACGCGACTTACTAGGAGATTCCTATACGAATTTTGGGTCACCGAGAGCGTCAGTTGCGGAACAAGACAATCCGGCTTGTTAAAGTCGGATGGCAGCATCACTCAGATGAGGAGGCTACCTGGAAGCTTGAGGATGTCATCCGAGTTCGCTACCCCCACCTATTCACTTGAGGTATGTATGGTTTGTTACTGTTCAGTATTTATATCATCATACTTCTTGATAGTGTGTACTATAGTGAATATCGAAATTTGGAGACCAAATTTTTATTAGTGGGGGAGGATGTTAAATCCGACACTTTTATTTCGCTCCGGAAAAAAAAATTTCGGAAAGGTTCTAGAATTTTCCGGGCTCTGGGACGAAGTTTAAGGGTTTAATGTATAAGTAATTCTAAACCCTAGGGATTTGATTGCAAAATCCCAAACTTAGCGGACCTAAATGCAAATGAGCCAACTTATACCTTGACCTAATTTCCATTCGGTCGAAACACTCACGCCAATCACTTCACCTCTCCTTCATTCCTTTCACGTGCCCTAGCAAACCAGCGCGCCGACCCTTTTCTTCTCGCTCGACGACGCCAACGCCTCTTCCTTGCGCACCGTCGGTGTGACCACCTGCCTTGCCACCGATCAAATCCCTTCGTCTCCTAACCTCCACTCCACAGCCCGACGCCCATTTCCCTCAGCGAGCGGCCGACGACAAGCCCTCTCCTTCACGCGAGGTCGACGAGCTCATCGTGCTATCGGAGCCCCACCGGAGGTGAGTTAAGGTTCAATAAGTCTAGGATTCTATGAATCGAGGTAATTGGGTTGATGTCATCACTGATTCGAGACTTGTCTTTCCACTTGGGGGTTGATCCAGGGTTTTGGCCGGCGGAGTATCAGGTTGATGGCTTGGAGTTGTTTCCTCAACAAGGGTTGAGGCTTGTGGTGTTCTACTGATGTTTCCACTAGGAGTTCGAATTGGCTAACTTCTGGCCACGACTTGGCTTCGATTCTCCAAGGAGTTGAGGTAAGGGTTCTGTTTCGATTACAACTATTGGATTAGAGTTGTGTTTAGAATTAGGTTTGTTGAGATTGGTCGTGAGCTGTGGATGGAAAACGAATCTTGAATTTGCTATTTTCTCCCTGTACAGATTCTAGTTGTTTGGAACATTGTTGTTGTGGAGCTGAAGAAGATCTCTGCTGTGAGCTTCTTAAGGTAAGCTCGGTGAATTTGAATAGATTATTGTGGCTACTTAGTCCAATTAGAGCAATGTGTAAATTGGATTCTAGGTCAAGTGGTGGATGAATCAGTGTGATCCTTAATCCATGGTGGAATTGAGATGGGTTCTCTCTTACGAAATGATACATTGAGTTTTAGATTTAATCCCTTATGTTGTCCATTCGCAGATTATATATCTTAGTGTTTGTATTTGGGGTTAACCGAAACCTAAATCTTAATTACGTGGGTTGATTAAGAATCAATCAGTTAAGTTGATAAGATTAACTGAAAAAGGAAATGATTAGGTTAACCTTGGTTTGGCTTGGGGATTTATTAGCTAGCTATCATTTGTATAATAGCTAATTAGATACATCCTTGATACAGGGACTTGACTTGGATTTATTGCTGCTTATTATTGGCGGGTGATTCTATCTCATTTGATACGGACTTCCACTTTTGGAGGCGAGTACCCTTTGACTTATTTTTTCTGATATTGTCATGTTATTATGTATAGACTGTTATAGATAGCAGTAAGTTTATACGCTATCCTTGTTTAGTATGCTTGTTCTGGATACTAGTTGTTTATCCCTGAGTTATTATGCTGTTAGTTCCATACAGTCTCAGGTATTGTCATATCTATATGTATGCTTAGATATCTTGATGTATCTCTTGCATTTGACATTGAGGGATCAGTAGTTTCCGGCCAGTATACCTTGTAGGTTATCTGTATTTCCTGTTATAGGATTCAGACTGAGACTTAGTATACTGAGAACTTGGTGAGGGAGGTATGTGTATCTATCATACACCATCTCTGCATTGTTGCATGCCGACGATCAGCGACTCCCTTGTGGTTGAGCCTATCGTCTTCCGGTACATGATATGCGCACACGGCCACTCATGGTTAGTGGATACCATAGGATGTGCGTATTTGCCCTGTATTGCTCCGTTCGACCACTATTTGGAGGGTGAGTGATAAGTACCATTTTGTTGATTATTTTAATTGTTAAAATCCATGTTTGACCCATGTTTTACTTGCTTAATTGTGATTTTACACTAGGTTTTAGAACTCCCTCTTATTTTGGACTTAATTGCAAATTTATATATATTTGGATTATTTTACCACTAAATATTTGATCTATTTTTGTAGGCATGAATGGTTGATGGACCTAGGGCATACTGGGTCAAAATTGAGTCGGAAGTGGACCCGGATCGAATTATCAAGCTTCGGATTAATCCGGGCCGTCCGATTCAAATGCGGCTAGATCTGAGCCATCTGGGACCATCTGAAGCAATCCGAGCTAGGGTTAGGGTTGATCAAGCACTCTGATCAAGATCTGAAGGTTTCATCCCAATCCGAGCTCAATCAACCGTTGGATCAAACTTGGAGGGCTCTAGATCGTCCATTCAAAGATTAGGTTGATCTGGACCATCTGTTGCCAATCTGGAGGATCCGAGCTACCACGAGGCAGATCCTGACCCCTGATCATCATCATTAAAGTTTGGATTAAATCAGAGCAAGATCAGCCGTTGGATTGACGTGGAGAAATCTGGGTCGTCCAATGCTTAAGTATTTAATCAAACTCCCGCAGCCTTCTTCCCTGTCGCGTCTTCTTGCCCGGCAACGGCGCCAAACATTTGATGGACCCGAAATAGATGTCACGAATGTGGGTCTCAAATTTAGATATTTATAAAAAAATGCTGGAAACCCTTTTTGCAATCAAAATATGAAAACGTAGTAAAGGGGCCACAGGTCGTATTTTTCCTCGGGACTAGTTGAGGTTGTGTTCGATTCGAGCTCGTGTTTATGTGTCGTTTGTGAATTTGGGTTTCGAATGTGATTTGGGTTTTGGGTTTCAATCTGAAATGAAATCGCAATAAAATACAAGATGCATGCCACCAAAACTTGATACGCAATGGATAAAACCTATGTGCCAAATCTGATATGGAATGCCAAAACTAATACTAACAACTCTGAAATGAAAACAATCGACTAGGCTTGAAAACCTTGCTATCAGTGAAAACCCTTGCTAAAATGAATGGATAAAATTCAGACCAATGGATAACTTCAGAAATGAACTTATATGCAGCTTTTGACAGCAGGATTCAGAACATGAGTTTCAGAAATTCAGCAACAGATAAAATGCAAGAACAAGCAGAACAACTCAGATTCAAAACAACCATCTAATGTTTCAGAAATGATTCGAAGAACTAATATTCATTAACATATAATTCAGAAGCTTATCAACTTGTAATTGCAGAAGTAAACTGGACTGTGCAGAATTGGAGTCTGATGCGCAAGGAAGGGCTGATACAAAGTTCAGAGGTAGCAAACTGCAGTTTGGAGTTGTTCCTTGATGCAAAAAGCAGGTCTACAACTGGTGTGAAGCCAAGAATGTTAAGTAAATGGATGTGAAGCAAACAAATTAAGTGCAGATTTCAGTCATGCAAAAACTTAGCAAAATTGATATGCAGACTAAGGAAACTGCTGTGCCAAAACTGCTGCTGAATGAAGAAATCGTGAACTGCCAATTCAGAAATGAATTGATCAGTGCAGCTGGAAGGTGAAACTATAAATGGAATGCTCTGCGTGATTGAATGAAGAAAATCAGAGAATGAAATAGAATTTCAGAACTGCAGGATTGAATTTATGAAACAAAACCTGTATCAGATCTGCGATTTCAGACAAAATGCAGAAATTCGGCAACCGAATTGGACACAAACCCAGAAAATGAGCTGAAATGGATGCACAATCCTAAAGATTGAGTGCTAATTAGCTAGACTAAACTGCAAGATAAACACATAAAGTAAAACTAAAGCGAGCTTGGAACAAAATGCAAGAACTCAATAGGAAGGGTTGATACGCAACTACAGGACTGGTAAGCAAGCTGTAAACAGAGATACCAACTGATACGCAAGGAATAAATAGAAAATAAACTAAATTAAATTCAATTGATCACTGAACAAGCAATCTAACTATCTACTTGAAGCATTGAAACACTAATTAGAGCTGGAACAATTCAGAAATGGAAACTAAATGGCTGATACGAAATTCAGAAACAGAAAATAGACTGCAGAAATGAAATTACAGCTAGAAACTAAAATTACAATAAGAAATCTACTCCTCAATCACTCTCTAGCTCGAGTACTCCTTGTTCGTCACGCAAGGGTGAGCCTCGAACCCCTAAGCTCAGCAATTCAATGGAGAAACTCAATCAGCGATCCATTCAAACTCAGCTTGCTCAAATCTGAATTTTCCATTCGAATTCCTTCAATTCAGCTGTGTCCTATTGCGCTGCAGCTTGTGGATGATCCAAACACTCCAGGGAACCCCTCTGAACTGCTCGGGTAGATGGAGATGGAACACAACCAATCCAAAGGAAACAAATGGCAGAGCGCGACCCCTCAATTATCCTATTAGATCGAGTGCTAGGTCATTGGTGAGCTCATCCGTGAAGTTTCTAGCCTCAACTTGCCCAAGAAACAGAGCTGAGTGAGGGTTTCCTCAGCTCTGCCATTTGTTTCCTTTGGATCGGTTGTGTTCCATCTCCATCCACCCGAGCAGTTCAGAGGGGCTCCCTGGAGTGTTTGGATCATCCACAAGCTGCAGCGCAATCGGACACAGCTGAATTGAAGGAATTCGAATGGAAAATTCAGATTTGAGCAAGCTGAGTTTGAATGGATCGCTGATTGAGTTTCTCCATTGAATTGCTGAGCTTAGGGGTTCGAGGCTCACCCTTGCGTGACGAACAAGGAGTACTCGAGCTAGAGAGTGATTGAGGAGTAGATTTCTTATTGCAATTTTAGTTTCTAGCTGTAATTTCATTTCTGTAGTCTATTTTCTGTTTCTGAATTTCGTATCAGCCATTTAGTTTCCATTTCTGAATTGTTCCAGCTCTAATTAGTGTTTCAATGCTTCAAGTAGATAGTTAGATTGCTTGTTCAGTGATCAATTGAATTTAATTTAGTTTATTTTCTGTTTATTCCTTGCATATCAGTTGGTATCTCTGTTTACAGCTTGCTTACCAGTCTTGTAGTTGCGTATCAGCCCTTCCTATTGAGTTCTTGCATTTTGTTCCAAGCTCGCTTTAGTTTTACTTTATGAGTTTATCTTGCAGTTTAGTCTAGCTAATAAGCACTCAATTTTAGCTTTGCGCATCAGTTATTGTGTATCATCTTCATTTATGTAACCTGATTTCTATTTCTGCAAACTCAGCTCAATTCTGAACTTTCAGCTCGTGATTTCTGAGCTTTTGTGTCAAATAAACGTGAGTTCTATTTAAGCCTTGCTGATCTTTAGGATTGTGCATCCATTTCAGCTCATTTTCTGGGTTTGTGTCCAATTCGGTTGCCGAATTTCTGCATTTTGTCTGAAATCGCAGATCTGATATAGGTTTTGTTTCATAAATTCAATCCTGCAGTTCTGAAATTCTGTTTCATTCTCTGATTTTCTTCATTCAATCACGCAGAGCATTCCATTTATAGTTTCACCTTCCAGCTGCACTGATCAATTCATTTCTGAATTGGCAGTTCACTATTTCTTCATTCAGCAGCAGTTTTGGCATAGCAGTTTCCTTAGTCTGCATATCAATTTTGCTAAGTTTTTGCATGACTGAAATCTGCACTTAATTTGTTTGCTTCACATCCATTTACTTAACATTCTTGGCTTCACACCAATTGTAGACCTGCTTTTTGCATCAAGGAACAACTCCAAACTACAGTTTGCTACCTCTAAACTTTGTATCAGCCCTTCCTTGCGCATCAGACTCCAATTCTACACAGTCCAGTTTACTTCTGCAATTAGGAGTTGATAAGCTTCTGAATTATATGTTAATGAATATTAGTTCTTCGAATCATTTCTGAAACATTAGATGGTTGTTTTGAATCTGTGTTGTTCTGCTTGTTCTTGCATTTTATCTGTTGCTGAATTTCTGAAACTCATGTTCTGAATTCCTGCTGTCAAAAGCTGCATATAAGTTCATTTCTGAAGTTATCCATTGGTCTGAATTTTATCCATTCATTTCAGCAAGGGTTTTCACTGATAGCAAGGTTTTCAAGCCTAGTCGATTGTTTTCATTTCAGAGTTGTTAGTATTAGTTTTGGCATTCCATATCAGATTTGGCACATAGGTTTTATCCATTGCGTATCAAGTTTTGGTGGCATGCATCTTGTATTTTATTGCGATTTCATTTCAGATTGAAACCCAAAACCCAAATCACATTCGAAACCCAAATTCACAAACGACACATAAACACGAGCTCGAATCGAACACAACCTCAACTAGTCCCGAGGAAAAATACGACCTGTGGCCCCTTTACTACGTTTTCATATTTTGATTGCAAAAAGGGTTTCCAGCATTTTTTTATAAATATCTAAATTTGAGACCCACATTCGTGACATCTATTTCGGGTCCATCAGTGAGCCCGGGCGTGGTAGCAGCCAGGGATCCCTTCTCGTACTGAGCCACGAGGAGATGAGAGCTTGACTCCCCCATTGCTTGGGGTAGGAGCGGAGCCTCCACTAGCATCCTGTCCACCCGATCACTCAGGAGCAGTGATGGCAGGGTGCGTACAGTTGTCATAGCTCTACCCTCTCAGACGTCACCTATGACAGGTGAACGATGATCTGACTGGTGTCAGGGGTGACACATGTCATTTCACCATATGTATATTTTGCATCGTGCATTGTTTGCTGCACTTGATTTCTGCACTTGTTTGACATGCATATTCTGGAGACTTGTTATCTGAGATTATATGTCTATTGGTATTCCATTGGTATTTTTTACCCTATTTTCAGGTTAGATGGATTCTGGTATGTATCTACCTCAGTATTTTCGGTACTAGTCTTTCCTTATTGTTGATATGAGACTGTATTAGTGGAACTCTTATTGTTAGTATAACTTTCTATGCATATCTATTTTGGGTATCCGCAGAGTTCCTTTGGACTCACACCTTCTTAAATTTCAGGTTGATGCCTACCAGGAGAGCCCTAGCTGCCAGTCCCTAGCTCGAGAGGAGCTCCGTTTTATTTTATCTTATGTTAATTTACGGTTATGGACCCTGTATTATGTACTTTGCTTCCATTGCCCTGTTTTGGACATGTATTTCTGTTTTATTCGATGGGATTGTACTTTTGAGTCCTATGTTGGACTTCGTGGGGTTTTGGCTTTGTTCCTGCCCCCTGGCAGCTCAGGTAAGTGCGTACTTTGGTTTTACGATGGTTATAGTCTTATATCTGTTGTTTCTGGATGGATTTGAGGCCTGAGACCATTTAACTGCGTGGTTGTGCTAGTTGTATCTGTGTGTATGTGTAAATTGTCCGCCGGACAGGGGAGGTGCTGTCCGATTCTCTATTGGATCAGCGGCTCCAGGGTCTCGGGGCGTGACACTAGGAATGTCCAAGGAGGACATGTTGATTCTAGGTTTGAGAACCTAGAAAGAGAAAATCAAGCATTGAGGGAAAAGCTTGATAGGGAAAAACCTAGATATATTCACTATTGGATCTAAGGGTTTAGGTATGGTGTTGGGTGATAGATCGGGGTTAAGATACCGATCTAAGGTCTCCAATGCCAATGAAAAGAAATATGCTAGGGTAGCATATAATTATGGCAAGGAGGGAAATCCAAGAATGGCAAGGGGATGTCATTAAAAGGAAAGAAAAAGGTCTTAACTAAGGACAAGGGGTCTAAGGTTAAGAAAGTTAAGTTTGTAGGTCAAGAGTCACCGGAGGTACACCGGTGTGGCCTTGTGGTTGTGAATGAGTCACCTAGGGAGGTGGCTAGGGTTAAGAGCTCAAGGGGGAGCTCTAGAAGTCAAGTTGGGACCCATGGTCTATGGATCCCGGGAGGATTCCTCTCGGAAGTCTAGATGGGTCATAGAGTGTGCCAAAGGAGTTGGAGACGGACTTGAGTCTCAATTCTTGGATTTTGGCACATTGGATTTGTGTATCACGCATGAAAATATGACATTGGGGTCATATGGCATGAAAGTTAGTTTTTGATTTGTAAATATCATATAAACAAATGCTAGGAATGCATTGTGGTTTGGTATGGGCAGAGACATCAAGAGGAGGTCAAAACTAGAACTTTAGGTCAAGGTTCAATTGAATCATTTAGCTAGTTTTGAGTTTTGTGTCAATCTTGGGAATAGTAATAGATACATTTTTGAATGTATTTTCCCCAAGTAGATATGGGTACCACAAACCGCTTCACAAAATTTAGAAATTTTTGGAGATTTATGGAATTTCTGGTGCATTTCTAAAATTGAGGCAGAAAGTTAGGTTTTCAGGGTGCCAATCGACTGGGACAGAGGGCAGTCGACTAGTAAAGGCTGATTTTGGTGTTTCAGCAGTCAAATGGTATCCAAATGATGTCAAACATGTGTGTAATCATATGGGAGGTTAGTACACTGTGTTTATGATCATTCAAGGTTAAAAGATCCAATAAAGGGGGAATTGTTGGAGTTTTCTTTATGTGTGGCAAAGGGGGAGAAGTGTTGGGTTTAAGTGGGAAACCAAACACGCCTTTGCAATAAATCCTAAGGGGAGCTTAGGTAAAGGGGGAGCATTGTTGCTCCGTTGGTGGCATAATGGGAACCTTAGAGACGTTCTTAAAAAGCCTTTATAAGTCCAATGTAGGGGGAGCCTTGGAGAGGCTTTAAAAAGCCCGATTTAGTAAAAAGTCCTAACTCTTGGGGAGGTTAGGTGTGGGGATGCCTTGTGATACGATCCATGCATATTTGCTATGTGTTTTCCCTAATTTAAACGTATTGCCAAATATCAAAAAGGGGGAGATTGTTGGGGCAATCTATGGTCCGGAGTGACCATGTGTTTTGATGTTTGGGCAAAGGGTTTAAGTTAGGTTTACTCTTGTTATTTGATATGTGTGATTGAGTTTGCAGGACTTAGTGAGTCACACATGGAGGACACATCCGAGGGACGAGAGCCGAGGGAAGAGGACTCCAAGGGCAAACCGGGAAGTGGACTTCAAAGGGCACACGTGAAGGGTAACATAGAGGCAAGTCGAGGGTTTGAGTGCGCACCCGAGGGACGATAGCCGATGGAAGAGGACTTCAAGGGGCAAGCCAAGGGAGTGTACTTAAAGGCACACATGAAGGAGGTTCTTAGGAGTGAGGATGAGTGCCAGCAGAGGACTCGAACTCACCGAAACATCAGTCGACTGATCCAGGACCAGTCGACTGGTAAACCCGAAAAACTAGCCATTGGCTAGTAGTTGGGGTGGGATCAGTCGACTGCCCTGGGGGCAGTCGACTGGTAGCGGCTATTTTCAGCCAAGAGCTCTATCTAAGAGAGCTCGGTTTGGCTGAAGGGAGTTGACGAAATGAGCTTGGTTAGAGCTCATTAGTAATCTTAGTTGCTCAGAAGTGTGTCCAGAATTGTGGCGAGGTTTCTCCACCCACAAGGAGCTACACGAGCTAGCCGGAGGGCATCCGGGGAGTGATCCACCGAAGGATCAAGGGATCGTCCACCTTACCGACAACCGTGGAGTAGGAGCGTCATCTCCGAACCACGTAAAAGTTTTGGTGTTAGCATTGGTTATTTGTGTTATTATTGTTTCCGCTTGCACACGCTAACACTGTAGGAAGAACGAAACGATGAAATTGCTATTCACCCTCCCCCCCCCTCCTCTAGCAAATGATCACGGTCTTAACAAAAGGTAGTTTGGCACTTGCCTAACATAGTACCAGGGTCGGGCAAGATAATAGTACGTTAGGGAAACTTGGTCTAGGAAGTCAGGAAGGGTAAGGAGTACCCAACTTGATAGACCTAGCTAAGTGGAACTAGTCGAAGCTATTTCGTCACATCCTAGACTAGTTAGACCAGAGTTTCTCAAAAAGTAAATTAAAAGTGTTATTTCTTTAAAAGGCTTTGTCTAAGGAACGGGTTGTTGATCCAATAAGGCTTAGGCCAAAAAAGGCCCCTGTGCCTCGCCAAGACCTGGAAGCCAATTATTGAAATTTACTTTTAAGTTAATAATTGTTAAACTTGAATCTAACTCAAGGTCAAACAATCTATATTATTAAATTAAGAAAAATTATTCAAGCATCTCACAAACACCCATAAGGTCATGCTTGTTTGTACTACGACACTTAGAATGGGTGAGATGATAAGGACTAATCAATTGATATATGCTTTTAAAAATGTTTTCAAAAATCCTTAGAATAGTTTCTTAAAAGTCTATTTTCAAAATAGTTACTAAACATAATAATAATGTTTTAATGAATTTCATGCTTGATTGGGTGTTTACTTATAAATACATTTCAAAAACTATATATCGTTCGAAAGGTGTTTGATCTGCACTTAGACACAAATCATCTAGGTCAACACTAAAGTCATTTAAGACACTTAGGTAGAGTTCCTTGTAGTTAACAAGGGTAGCCAAAGAGTGTCAGGTTTAGAGGGAGTCTATATTTTTGTTTTTTTTTAATAACTTTATTATTCCTTTCAAAAATTTATCACTTTCAAAATGATATCATATCTCTTTTAAAATGATTTTTGCTTAAAAATTTATCATCTCTTTTAAAATGCTTTTCAAACAATATTTTTTCAAAATTCATTATGTCTTTCAAAATATTTTTCAAAAAATAATTCTTCAAAAGTTATTATATTTTTCAAAAGGAAGCTTAAAAATGCTTTAAAAAAAGACTTCTTCATTTTTGATTATATCTTTTCAAAAAATACTTTAATTACTCTTATGATTTGGATAAATTCTAAAGACACATAGGAAGTTTTTTTATGATCTATAAAGAATTCCTAAGATTGTATCAGGTTTAGGAGGAAACCTAATCAAAAGAAATTAATGTACTTCTTTGTCTGACTACTATAAATTTGAAAAATTATTATGTAATTCTTTTTGTTTGAATCAACCCCTAAGATTCAGAGGAAGAACAACTCGTGGTCAATAAGCTTCCTAGGACTGTGTCAAGTTTAGGGGGAGTTCAAATTAAAAGAACTATTAAAAGATTTTGAAAATATTATACTTTCAAAAACACTCTATTTTCGAAGATTTAATATTATCATTTTCCAAAACATATATTGAAAAATTCTTATCATCTGTTGAACAGTTTTGAAGACTTTTCCTTCTTTTTAAACACAGTTGAGAATCCTTAGAAAAATTTTTTCTTGAGTTTGGAAAATTTTCCAAGACACATAGGAAAATTTTTCTTGTAGTTAACAAGGTTTCTTAGGATTGTGTCAGATTGGTGACGAAACCAAATCATGAAATTTATTATTCTTCAAAAATTCAAAACCCATGTTGAAAATATTTATTTTGATCCTTAAATCACATAGAAATTTTCTTGTGGTCAATAAGATTCCTAGGATTATGTCAGATTTAGGGAAATTCAAATTCTTTTTAAATCATATATTGTTGGTGCAAATTTTCAAGTACTTAGTGCCTTTTAGAATATATTCTAAAAAAATACTCAGTTTTTTTTAAAACAAAGGGGGAGATTTTTGAAAATCATGTTATCTTCATAAATCTTAAGTATTTTCAAAAATTCCTTTCACATTCATATATTATTGGTGCAAATTTTATATTTCTTTTTGATGTATGTCAAAGGGGGAGATAGTACCTTATGTTAGATTTTTCAATTTCTCTCAAGTTTTAAACCTAGAACCCTTAGACCTAACCTAACTTAAGATTATTGTCAAACATCAAAAAGGAGGAGATTATTGATGCAAAGAGCATCAGTCATGAACAGTCAACCTTTAGTGTTTCGATGTTTGATAATATACTAAGGTCTAGTCAAAGTGATCAAGGGTTAAGTTAAATAGGACCTGATGTTTGGTAGGGCAAACCCAAGTTTGATCAGTTTGTCAAAGGGTTAGCCAAACAGGATCTGATGTTTGACAGAGTGAATAGAACCCAGGGTTGGTCAATTTGACCAAGGGACAAGCTAAATAGGAATTGATGTTTAGTAGAGTAACTAAACTCATATTTGGTAAGATAGACCAAGGACTGAGCCAAACAGGACTTGATGTTTGGCAGAGAGAAGTTTAGTCAGGATTAAGATGACTAGCAAAGAAATCCTTATCAAGGAACGAAATCCTGTTGAGTGGAGATGGGTCCTAGTGAGTGAAGCTAGGTGGACGAAATCCTTGTTAGTGAAGTTGGGTCCTAGTGAGTGAAGCTAGGTGGAAGAAATCCTGGTGAGTAAAGTTGGGTCCTAGTGAGTGAAGCTAGGTGGACGAAATCCTGGTAAATGAAACTGGGTCCAAGTGAGTGAAGCTAGGCAAGAAGTCTTGACCTGGAGCGTTGAGCACGAAGTATTTGTTCAAGGAATTGGGCAAGAAGTCCTAGCCGAGGGTTGGGCACCGAAGTCTTGGTCCAAGGGACTGAGCATGAAGTCCTGGTTAGGGATAGGGCAGCGAAGTCTTTATTAAGCGAGGACTACATATAGAAGTAGAGATGGGTCGAGGTCGAACGTCTCGAGATCCGGGAGTCTCAGAGGGCGAGCACGATGTCTTGGTCCGGGGATCTGAACAGAAGACTTTGCCGAGCGGGGATAGCAAATAGAAGTAGAGACGGGTCAAGGTCGGACGTCTCGAGATCCGAGTTCTCAAAGGCTGAGCAAAAGTCCAACCGGAGGTCGCGGGTGGCAAAAGGTAGCTTCTCCAGATTAGAGTAGGCGAAAAGCGCATTCCTCGGAAAGTGGAATAGTAGTCGTCAATTCGACCTAGGGTTTCAGGGTGAAATCCAAAAGTCAAAACCAATCAATTAAGGAATAATATTATTTGTCTGCTTGTTGTGTGTTCTGTTGTCTTGCAGGTACCTGGAGTTGGAGGCAAGACAGGATAGCAAACGTAAGAAACAGGGTGCTGGGAAGAGCTTCCTGGGCGCCTGAATGGTATCAGGTGCCCAACATCCCAAGCACCTGATTCATCCCAGGCACCTGGGATGCAGGATTTTATCCTTACGCCGAGTTCGTTGGATTGAATCAACTTTTAACCACTTCTGAGGCGCCCCATACCTTATCAAGCGCCCAAGAAGCTGTTATAAAAGGGACTTCGACCCCTCACTTCAGAACATCAAGTTTCACATATGCTTAATCATTCCGTGCAAATAAAAAATGCTCAAGGCGAAGCTTTACGACCAAGGAGGCTCCAGGAGGAAGTGTGCGACGCTTCGGAGTTCCAGATTGGTCAGGATCATCGATTTTGTTTGGTTTGCTTTTAGTTTACAAGTTGTAATTATTCTTCATATTTGTGCTTGTATTTCAAACTGTAAGACGGGTTTTCTCCGCCTCCGGAAATTCCAGAAAGGAGACCACTAGTGGACTCACGCCGAGTACATAGGCCTTAGACGTACTGAACCCGAGGGGTTGGGAACCAAGTAATAAATCCCGCATGTTAGTATTGTTCTTTCTCGTCTGTATTTATTATTCTGCTGTGTATTAACTCTTCTGATAGAAAAATGAGTAAATGAACGACAAATTTCGATGAAAAAATTTGAGTCAATATTCACTCCCCCGCCTCTATCGCCACCACTGATCCTACAGAAGGAAGTTTTATCCATCGACTGATCAGGAGGATTGGTCGATGGATCACATTTATTGCAGCAACAGCCAAGCATAGTCGAGTAGCGCATACAAGGAAAGGCGTGGAGATCCATCGATTGAATAGGGGGTTCAGTTAATTGATAAGTTACATCAACCGAATGGTTTTTCGATCGATCGAATCATGCCTATATAAGGAGCTCGAGACCAATGCTCATATCATATTTTTCACTCTCTCTACACTCATTCTCTGCATCAACCAATGCTCAGATTCTACTGCTATGATGCCAAGAAGATCATCGACATGCTACGGTTAAGCCTACATTGTAGTATCGGTAAAATTTCATTTTATTCCTACTTGTTCTTACATCTTAAAAGGGAGTTAGTAGCTTGTTACTAACTTCCTTATATCTTGTACGATATTACTTTCTCCTAAAATTTTCAAAGAAAATATTATAGTGGATTGCCCATCGAGAGCAGTCGAGGACTGCAGGCTTTGGAGTAGGAGTCGTCAAAGGCTCCAAACCAAGTAAAAGAAAATGAGTCTTTTAATTTCCACTACTTACTCTATTGTGTTTTATTTTTTTTACTTTAACATGAAAAGAAAGATTTATGAACGATCGAAATTTACCCCCCCCCCCCTCCCTCTCTCAGGGTATTCTATGATCCTACAACATGTTTGGGCCTATGCATTTCATACCATGGAATGGTACATGAGCTGGTGGGTATTATGTGAATTAGTATCATGTACCATCCTTGCACTATTGTATAGTTGTTGACCCTTGGCTCTCTTGTGGTTGAGACGGGTCATCAGTTATTTTGGTTCTGCCTACTCATCCACTCGGGGGTAGTGGTAGTCAGAGTGTGTGCAATTGTCCTATCGTGTCGTGCTTGGCCTCTCAGGGATAGTGGTAGCTAGTATTGTGAGCAAGCAGTTGATGACCTGTTGGTGCTTGGGGGGTTATATTGCCGTGAGTGTTTGGTTTTCATGTATAGCCACGAGTGCTTGGTTTTCTGAATAGCCATGAGTGTTTGGCTTTCATGCATAGCTGCGAGTGCTTGGCTTTTTCTGTATAGACATGAGTGTTTGTCTTTCCTGCATTTTGTCCACCGAGCCACCCAATATAGCAGTAGCTGGAATGTGTACAGACCAAGCCATTACATCATATGTATATGATGCATTGCTGCATTTACTTATGTTTACTACTTTTGATTGAGTTATGATTACTGCATATGTTTGACATGTGCATATAGGTTATGTATTATAGTTGGTTTGTTGACCTTGTACTGGTCGTGTGTACGAGCATACCCATAGAGGGTTTTTCATATTTCTGATCTCATTACCCCGCATGATAGACTGATTCTAGTATGTTCTTTCATTCAGTAGTTTCAGTTATTCTTTCTAACACTCCTATGAGATTGTATCCTATTGATTACATATTTGCTTGTTATAGCTTATTACTATCATGCATATCTTTATTTCTATACCCGCTAAGTTCGCCTGGACTCACCCCGTTTACTATATTTTTATTTCTAGGTAGATATTGATTTACATAGAGTCATCAAGAGAGGACTCGGCAGCTAGTCCCTACCCGTCGAGTTTGTTTATTTTGTATTCTTTGGTACGCTTGTATTTTCTTTAGTCTCATGGACTTGTGATGTGTTTTCGATTATGGATTGTATGATTGTATACCTAGGATGGGCCTATTGTGGTGTTTTGTTGTCATAAGTCATACTGGTGCGTATCTTTGGTAAGTTTGGTTATGATTGCGTTGTCTTTCTTTCCTATTTGTTATTGTTGTCGGTCGTGTGGGTTGAGTTATATTGTTGTGGTCATTTTACCCTTGTACACAGGTTTTATATGTTGTCCGTATAGGGGAGATGTTGTTCATTTTCCATCGGGCATGCGGCTTCCCATGGCGTGACAAGGCACTAAGACCTGGCCGAAGGTTAGGCATGAAGTCCAAGTTAGGAGGACTAGGCAACAAAGTCTTGATCATGGGATCGGGCAAAAGTCTTGGTTGATCGAGGATGACGAATAGGAGTCGAGATGGTTCAGGGATTGGGTGTCCAAAGTTCCAGAGTCGAGATTAGATGTTAAGCAAAAGTCCAACCGAGAGTTGGCAAAAGGTAAACTCTCCTAAAAGGAGTAAGTGAGGGCTTGTTCCCCGTTGAAGGAACAATAGGCATTGTTGGTCTGACCTAGGATATTGGTCAAAACCTAAAAGTCAGGACCGGACCGCCCGAGTTATCAAATGCATTTTTGCTTATATTTTTCTAAATCTATGATACAGAAAAAAAAAACAAAAGGAGGCTAAAAAAAGCGTCTAGGCACCCAAAGACATGTGGGATCATAGAAAGCAATAGAGGGGGTGAATATCGCATTTGAAAAATTCAAATTTAAATCGAGTTCATGCACGAGAAAAGATAAGCGCAAAAACAATCGCTAACACGTTTATTTTTACTTGATTCGGAGTCTGTAACGACTCCTACTCCAAGGCCAACGGTCCTTGACTGTTTACTTTAGGAAATTTTATATAGCGCGAATGAGCGCAAAGAACGTAATGTTAAGTATAGGAAAGCGAAAATAATACCAACAACTTTTAACTAAAATCTAAAAAGTAGTACGTCATTGTCGGAGCAATGTTTCATCAACTCTGGACTATTTTGGCGTAGTACACTTGAGCATAAATGATGTAGAAAGTTGATGTAGGAAGTCTGTGGTCGAAACCCCTTATAAAGGGGCATACGGGTTCCCAAGTGCCTATAGAGGCACCCCCATTGCTACGATCCAACCGCGTCTCAATCTACTGCTTGGTCAAATCTTATCCTTCTTGGGGTCCTACCAGCCTCTGGGGCGCCTGTGTTGCTGATGTGGTGACTTCAACCAGCGTGCGCCTACTCAGCCTCACCTATGCTAAGTCACGCGCATAGGGGTGCTCGAGACTATTGATGCAGTCTAGCCTGATTGTTGTTTTGGTGTTGACACCGATTTAAGGTTTGATTTAAGTTTGGTTGAACTAATTCGGATTAAGTCCAGGTGGATCGGGAGATCACACGTTGGCATGTGGAAAAGACCTGACTTGGAGGGTCAGGTCCTAGCCTGGAGGGCTAGGTTGATGAAATCCCGGCTTGGAGGGCCAGGTCCTAGCCTGGAGGGCTAGGTTGGATAAAATCCCAGTGAGTGAAGCGGGGTCCTGCTGAGTGAAGCCAGGTGATGAAAATCCCGGTGAGTGAAGCCGAGTCCTGGTGAGTGAAGCCAGGTGATGGAAATCCCGGTGAGTGAAGTCGGGTCCTGGTGAGTGAAGCCAGGTGATGGAAATCCCGGTGAGTGAAGCCGGGTCCTGGTGAGTGAAGCCAGGTGATTGAAATCCTAGTGAGTGAAGCTAGGTTGAAATCCTGGTGAGTGAAGTCGGGTCCCGGTGAGTGAAGCCGGGTGACCGAAACCCTGGTGAGTGAAGCCAGGTCGTAGCTTGGAGGGCTAGGTTGAAGTCCCAGTGAGTGAAGCTGGGCATGACATGAGTCAGAGAAGGGCTGGAGGCTTGTTCTCGTGACTTAAAGTGCACTTGGGCTTGCCTGGATTGGTCTGGTGACCGATCAAGGAAGTTGGCACGGTGCTCCTTCGTGGATCGGTCTGGTGACCGATCCAGCAATGACTGATCGATCTGGTGACCAATCAGGGAGTATGCGTTTCACCCACTGTTTGGCTCCTGATCGGTCTGGTGACCGATCAGGGAGCACGCAGTGAGATTGAGTTCCCTTGCTGATCTGCTCCTGATCGGTCTGGTGACCGATCTGAATCACTGTGCAGATCGTTCTGGAGAACGATCCAGCTTCGCGAGTTCCTCACTATGATCGATCAGGACGGAGCCTGATCGGTCTGGTCGTGACTTGATCAGTCTGGTGACCGATCAGGAGGCTCCTTGATCAGTCCGGTGACCGATCAGGAGGTTTGGACTGCGAAACTCAGAAATCGCCCAGTAAAGGGGTGGATCGATCTGGTGATCGATCCACAACCTGGGATCGGTCTGGTGATCGATCCAGGAAAGTCCCAAAGAAATCGCGATTTCTGATTGAGCGTTGGGGACCGATCAAGACGAAGCCTGATCGGTTTGGACCCAGCCTGATCGGTCTGGTGACCGATCAGGAGGCTCTCTGATCGGTCCGGTGACCGATCACTTTAATTCAAATACGCTGTCAAAAGTTTCTAATTGCGTCTGTTTTCACTGTCGATTCTCTGCTACTTGCTGATTTCATTTGATATGCATTGCTAAGCCTCTGTTGGAGTGTGCAGGTGATAGCAGGTGATTCAAACACTCAAGGAGGGTCAATGGGAGGCTTTCCTTGGAGCAGGTTTGTTTGTTTCTCCTTCTCAGGTTTCAACGGCAACTGGAGCAGCTGGCGACTGACGGAGACTCAGCTGGAGATGAGGTCTTCAGTGGCCTGAGTGCTCAGGGAGGTCAGTGGGTTCAGGTTGGCTTAGTGGATGCTGATGAAGCTTGCGATGGTGAGAGGGAGCTTAAGACGAGGCTAGAAGCAGAGGAGCGACAATAAGGAAGACAAAAAAATGAGTGAAGTTTTTGCTATGGGATTGTGCTCTCTGTTGCTTTGTGCTTGAGCGATCTTGTTGCATTCCTGTGAGATCTTTGTGAGTGTTCCTTCTTGTGTGATCTCTTGTACTCAAGTTCAATCATTCGTGAGATCTGTGGAGTGGTTTCTCCACTGAGAAGGAGGCTCTACCTTATCCGGTGTTCACCGGGGCTTGATCTGCCACGATCAAGGGATCGCCCACCTCACGGGCACGCCATGGAGTAGGGACAAGTTATCCCCGAACCTTGTACATCGCGGTGTTAGCGTCGGTTTGCTTGCCTTTGTTTTGGTTTGTTTGTTTGTTGTTTCTGTTTCTGCAATTGTCTTCCGCTGCCTAACTCTTAAGTGCAGAAACTTAAAAGAAAGCAAGGATTTGTGTCTGGCTATATTCACCCCCTCCCTCTCTAGCCATCCAAGTCCCAACAAGTGGTATCAGAGCTTGGGGCTCTACTTCAACGTCTTAACATCCGAGAGCTAACAAAGATGGCCATGGGAAGAGAAGGGTTTAACACCAGCCGACCCCACTCTTCGACGGCGCTGATTTTCCATACTGGAGGTTGAAGATGGAGCTTTACCTCAAAACCAACCTCGGCATGTGGTTTGCTGTCAAGGAAGGTTTTTCCACTCCTAAAGATGCTAAGGGAAAAGAGATGGAATTCTCAAGTTGGTCAGCAGATCAAATCCGGAGAGGTGAAGCCGATGCGAAAGCGGTGGTAACTTTGCAATGCGGGTTGACCAAGGACCAACTAATCAAGGTTGGTCCCTTCACAAGTGCTAAAGACCTTTGGAACAAAGTCATTGAGCTCCATGAAGGAACCCAAGACACCCGGACTGCCAAGAAGGACCTCCTTCTCAGCCAACTCCAAAATCTGTCCATGAAAGAGGAAGAAACTGTAAGTATACTTCATGGTTGGTTTAAAGAGATACTCAACGGTCTCCACTCCATCAATGAAAAGGTAGAAAACCGAGACTTAGTAAGGTATATTCTCAAAGCCTTCCCTAGGAATGCCTTGTGGACATCCATGGTGGATGCCTACAAGGTTTTCAAGGATTTATCTTTTGTTAAGTTAGAAGATCTATTTTGTGAAATGGAACTACATGAAATCTCTAACAAAAGTTCAAAAGAGAAAGGTATTGCTTTAGTGGCCGGTGACAACAAGAAGAAGAAGAAGGGAAAGAAGAAGGAGAAGGAAGTCTCTTCATCTTCATCCTCATCCGAGTTCGAGTCCGAGGAGGAGGGCAGCTGGTCTTCTTCCTCCGAGATGGCCAACTTTGTTAGAAGGATGATGAGGAAGAGCCGACGCCTCAAGGGTAAAGGTAACCCGAGTATAGTTAAAATTGATAAGTCTAATGTTACTTGTTTTGAGTGTAGCAAGAAAGGACATTACAAGGATGAATGTCCAAAGTTAAAGAAGAAGGATAAATCAAAGAAGAAAAAGAAGGCCTTGAGGGCTACATGGGATGAATCGTCCTCTAGTTCATCTGAAGAAGAGGAGGAGGAGAAGTACACTCATCACCATGCCCTCATGGCCATAGAGGATTCAAATGAAGAGGAGAGTAGAGACGAATCAAGCTCCTCAACCATGCCTTCATCATCTTCAGATGATGAAGAGGTAATCTCTCCCGAGCTAGATAAGTGCTATAGAACCATTGCATGTCTAGCTAGGTTGCTTAAAAAATCCAAGAACAAAGTTAAATTGTTGAAATTGGAAGTAGAAGAATTGAAATCCTCTAGGGTGGAGGATATTAATGATTTTCATGAGAAATCCTCTAAGGATGAGGATCTTGGTAATATGCATGATAAGTCCCTTGAAAATGAGAATAAGGTCTTGAAGAACGAAGTTGAAAATCTCAAGAATGTTCTTGAGAAGTTTTCAACAAGCTCTAAAACATTAGATATGATATTCAACTCACAAAGGGTGATGTACAACAAGGTTGGTTTGGGTTACCAACCTAAAGAACCTAGTGTCATATCTTTAATGTCAAGAACTCAATTTAGGTCACCAAATGCCTCTAGGGTTCAAAAGGCTAGAAAGAAAATGACTAAGGCATGGGTGCCAAAGTCATTCATTGTAGATTCATTAGGTCCCAAAATTTGGGTACCTAAAACCTCTATCTTTCGAATTGTATAGCTTAGTTTGAGGGGGAGCATCTGTCAACATGGGTGGTTGATATTTGGTGATCCAAACATATAGCCATTTCTAGTTAGGAATGTGCTTACCATTTCCTCAAATTCACATGAATGGCTTAGACTAACCCACAACTTGCTCTTGCCATGAATTGCTTAGGATAATTGGTTTTCCTATAGCAATTTATGTTTACTGCAAATGATGATTAATGATATGCCATAACTCAAGCTTAAGGTGTTTTTGAACCTGTTCTAGTATGCCATGAGTTTACTATATGTGTTACACAACATGAAGACATGTTAGGAAACAAGTATGAACTCATAGTTTGTGATGATTCAAGACTCAATACTTAACTTCTATGACTTAGCTGTTTTCTCATCAAACTTGACGTTGTTCATATGCCCAATATTAT
Source organism: Boesenbergia rotunda (assembly GCA_024364735.1). Taxonomy (NCBI): domain Eukaryota; kingdom Viridiplantae; phylum Streptophyta; class Magnoliopsida; order Zingiberales; family Zingiberaceae; genus Boesenbergia; species Boesenbergia rotunda. The sequence continues at coordinate 305,771 of JAGFNQ010001554.1, forward strand.
TTGGATTATCGAGATATCAATACTTAGGTGTAGATTGAATTATCAAATTTGTTTGGAATAAAAATGATCATGCTAAAAACATTCCGATCATGCCTTGGCACACATAGATTTCATTCATGTATTGATGTTGATAAATAGCAATATGCATCCATGCTATCCATGATTATAAACTTCCTGTTCAAGTGATGGTATGCATACCTGCCTTGGAATTTTGATACAAACATGTTTTGACATTCAAGTTCATGCTTAGAGCATACTTATCATGCTTTGACATAAATCTGCTTTTGAAGACTCAAGATCATACCAAGAACATGCTTAGAACATAATTGATCAGTCAACCTAGTGATAGTATATTAATCCATGGAAATTCTTAATCCTTGATATGAAATGAAGCTTAGTTAAGAGACCCAAATCAGATTGCTTGTTTTGATTAAATGATTTATGGTTAATGGAACTCATTTAGGGAGTAAATCTGATTATATTAGGGATTAGAGTGATTAAGAGTTGAAACGAACTTGTTTCTGAAACTGATTAGTTTCAGAAATCATTTTGTATCATCCCTGATCGGTCCACCGACCGATCAGGGGTGCTTCTGATCGGTCTGGTGACCGATCAAACCAACTCTGATCAAGGAACTCCCAGATCGTTCCAAATTGATCCAAAACCTCCTCAAACTAATCTCTTCTCATCGAATTGTATCAGTTCAATGATCATACTCCTAACAAATCTGATACAAACTAATTACAATTGAAACATATTTGATCCTTCATTGGTACAATCCTGGTACTAAGGAAGTACAAATTTGTTCAAGTGGTACTGGAAACAAAACCTAAATACTAATTTGATACAAACCTATGTTGGAATGTTCAAATTCATAAGAAAGGGTTTGTTTGAGTCATGACTCTTGTTCTTGATGTCATGTTTCAGAAATTCTTCTGAAATATCGAATATTAATAGAGTCTACTTCACTGTTATGGAATGCAAATTGTCAATGCAGTCTGATCAGGAACGTATCAGAGGTTCAGAAATTTTTCTGAAATCTGATCACTCCCCAGACTAATCAAAATATTTCTGTATCCAGTAATCAACGAACCTAATCGGTCACGGAGATCAATCAGGACTATATATCAGATACAGATACATTCCTTACTTGTCATATGAAACATATACATACTTGACCATGATATTATTTGGTATATGTTTTCATATGCAATTCAAAAATCTACACTTATTGGCGTATGATGCATATACATTGTTGCCATGATACATTTATGGTATATGCCTCTCATATTCAATTCAAAAATTTACACTTTGATTATTTTGGGTTTGGGGAGAGACCCGTGTTTTAGGGGGAGGTATGTTCAAACTTAATAACCATACTCTTTTCAATGTTTGACAAAGGGGGAGAAAATGGTTGATTAAGTTTAGGGTTATTGTAGAGGGAGGATTTTGATTCCCTTACGATAATTGAACTACCTTCAAGAGATCATTAATGCCTAAACTTAAATCGAGTTAAATCGGGTTGTCAAACAACAAAAAGGGGGAGATTGTTGATGCAGTCTGGCCCGATTGTTGTATTGGTGTTGACACCGATTTAAGGTTTGATTTAAGTTTGATTGAACTAATTCGGATTAAGTCCAGGTGGATCGGGAGGTCGCACGCTGGCATGTGGAAAAGACCTGGCTTGGAGGGTCAAGTCCTAGCCTGGAGGGCTAGGTTGATGAAATCCCGGCTTGGAGGGCCAGGTCCTAGCCTGGAGGGCCAGGTCCTAGCCTGGAGGGCTAGGTTGGATGAAATCCCGGTGAGTGAAGCGGGGTCCTGGTGAGTGAAGCCAGGTGATGAAAATCCCGGTGACTGAAGCCAGGTCCTGGTGAGTGAAGCCAGGTGATGGAAATCCCGGTGAGTGAAGCCGGGTCCTGGTGAGTGAAGCCAGGTGATGGAAATCCCGGTGAGTGAAGCTGGGTCCTGGTGAGTGAAGCCAGGTGATTGAAATCCTAGTGAGTGAAGCTAGGTTGAAATCCTGGTGAGTGAAGCCGGGTCTCGGTGAGTGAAGTTGGGTGACCGAAACCCTGGTGAGTGAAGCCAGGTACTAGCTTGGAGGGCAAGGTTGAAGTCCCAGTGAGTGAAGCTAGGCATGACATGAGTCAGAGAAGGGCTGGAGGCTTGTTCTCGTGACTTAGAGAGCACTTGGGCTTGCCTGGATCGGTTTGGTGACCGATCAGGGAAGTTGGCACGGTGCTCCTTTGTGGATCGGGCTGGTGACCGATCCAGAGATGACCGATCGGTCTGGTGACCGATCAGGGAGTATGCGTTTCACCCACTGTTTGGCTCCTGATTGGTCTAGTGATCGATCAGGGAGCACGCAGTGAGGTTGAGTTCCCTTGCTGATCTACTCCTGATCGGTCTGGTGACCGATCTGAATCAATGTGCAGATCGTTCTGGAGAACGATCCAGCTTCGCGAGTTCCTCACTATGATTGATCAGGACAGAGCCTGATCGGTCTGGTCGTGACCTGATAGGTCTGGTGACCGATCAGGAGGCTCCCTGATCGGTCCGGTGACCGATCAGGAGGCTCCCTGATCGGTCCGGTGACCGATCAGGAGGTTTGGACTGTGAAACTCAGAAATCGCCCAGTAAAGGGGTGGATCGATCTGGTGATCGATCCACAACCTGGGATCGGTCTGGTGATCGATCCAGGAAAGTCCCAAAGAAATCGCGATTTCTGATTGAGCGTTGGGGACCGATCAGGACGAAGCCTGATCGGTCTGGTGACCGATCAGGACGAAGCCTGATCGGTCTGGTGACCGATCAGGAGGCTCTCTGATCGGTCCGGTGACCGATCACTTTAATTCAAATACGTTGTCAGTAGTTTCTGATCGCGTCTGTTTTCACTGTCGATTCTCTGCTACTTGATGATTTCATTTGATATGCATTGCTAAGCCTCTGTTGGAGTGTGCAAGTGATAGCAGGTGATTCAAACACTCAAAGAGGGTCAATGGGAGGCTTTCCTTGGAGCAGGTTTGTTTGTTTCTCCTTCTCAGGTTTCAACAGCAACTGGAGCAGCTGGCGACTGACGGAGACTCAGCTGGAGAGGAGGTCTTCAGTGGACTGAGTGCTCAGGGAGGTCAGTGGGTTCAGGTTGGCTCAGTGGATGCTGATGAAGCTTGCGATGGTGAGAGGGAGCTTAAGACGAGGCTAGAAGCAGAGGAGCGACAACAAGGAAGACAAAAAAACGAGTGAAGTTTTTGCTGTGGGGTTGTGCTCTCTGTTGCTTTGTGTTTGAGCGATCTTGTTGCATTCCTGTGAGATCTTTGTGATTGTTCCTTCTTGTGTGATCTCTTGTACTCAAGTTCAATCATTCGTGAGATCTGTGGAGAGGTTTCTCCACCGAGAAGGAGGCTCTACCTTATCCGGTGTTCACCGGGGCTTGATCTGCCGACGATTAAGGGATCGCCCGCCTCACAGGCACGCCAAGGAGTAGGTGCAAGTTATCCCCGAACCTTATACATCGTGATGTTAGCGTCGGTTTGCTTGCCTTTGTTTTGGTTTGTTTGTTTGTTGTTTTTGTTTCTGCAATTGTCTTCCGCTGCCTAACTCTTAAGTGCAGAAACTTAAAAGAAAGCAAGGATTTGTGTCTGGCTATATTCACCCCCCCCCCCCTCTCTAGCCATCCAAGTCCCAACAGAGACATCTTAGGCGCCTGTGTATTTATACTCATCCAATAAATATCAAGGGACTTTGCCCCTTGAGCTCCTTTCATCTTAATGCTAATAAAATCCAATGAATACTAAGCCTCTTAGTATCCCTTGATACTCTTAATATTCTATTCATCTAATGAATAAAATGCCCCTTAGCCTTCGTCTTAAATAATATTTAATTAAACCTTCTAATGAATATTATCCATAATTAAGTGGTTGAGTCTAATCTAAATGAGTCTAACTCTAATTAAACTCAATCACATAATTCAATTGGATTCATTTGAGTGTAACTCAATTAATCCAATTTCAGATCATATTTTAGTCAAACTAAAATCATCTTATCTCCGAGACATCGTATCCTTTGTGTTGGTATGGCTTTGCGATTTCCAAGACAACCACGTGGTCGTATCTGAGAGACCTCTCTATGACTACGGATTAAATATTTAATCCGAATAGAGACCCGTCTCTCTAACGACCGATTCGTCGTCGTGTTAATTTATCCAAGTTACAACTTGGCCAAAACCGAGGTTAAGGCCTTGTAACTTTCTGGATTAATTAACCTAGGAAAAGATGACGATTTGAATCGCCGGATTTTGTGTTTATCTTCGGGGTCCAGCTAATTAATTATTATCTATGATTCTAAATCAAAATAATAAACTAACGTACATGAAATGACGAGACAAAGCAACAATGCACAAATAATACGTAGTAAAAGTAAAATGGAGCTTGGGAGAGTTATACCTCACCGTTAACCTCACAATCTTCTACCTTATGACCCTCCCCTCCTGGACATCGTGTGGGCGACGATCAACCAAGACGCGGAGTCTCCGAAAGGCCTTGAATCAATATCACTTCTCCAAGCTCCTTCCCACCAACATAAACCCTAGCCACCTAGGGTTGCTTGCGCCGGCCACCACCACTTGCACCTTCCCTTTTGTGCCACCGACAACCACCCCACTCCAAGGAACTCCGACCACAAGAGAGCTAAGGGATGAGAGGATTGGAAGATAAAGAGGATGGAAGAAGAAACTGAGACGAACTCTTTCTTCCTCCCCAAAACCCTCGGCAGCCACTGCTTCTCTTTTCCTTTTCCCGCCAGCAAACCAAGAGGAAGAGAGATCTTCCTCTACTTCGCCGGCGATCATTGGATCCTAAAATCTGGCTGCTTGCGCCCAGATAGAGAGCTGAGGATGAGAAGCTTGAGAAACAAATTCTTCAAGCATCCACCTCCTCCAATCTTCGGCGCCGAGACCTCCACGAATTCCCTCACCGCCGCCAGCCACCTTCCTTTTCCTTTGTTCCTGTGCACCGCCAAGGAGGAAGAAGTTCCTCCTTTTCTAGTGCCGTCCACCAAAAAGAGAGGAAAAAGAATAAGAAACGAAGAGGAAGAAAACACCAAGCATTCTCCAATCCCTTCTTGTCGTGACCAAAAGTGAGAGAGGAGAAAGAGAGGCTAGGGTTATATATATATGGGATATGTAGGATTAATTGGAAAATATTTCCCAATTAATTATGGATTGATTCCAAAATTTATAGAGACTAATTCTTCAATTAATCAGAGATTAATTGCCTCAATTAATCATAGATTAATTCCTTAATTAGTCCCGAGATTAATTCCTTAATTAATCTTGGATTAATAACTTAATTGATCCAAGATTAATTCCTTAATTAATCAGCCTTGTACTATGACTCTCATGGGGTTTTATTGGGCTAAGATAGAGACCATGAGGAGGAGTTGGTTCTTTGCCCGCCAATGGTTCCAAACCCGATCCATTCAATGGAGATCCATTCCACTAAAGGATCTCATTGTACTTCCTCATCAACCCCCATATTTTCATATGGGCTCCACCTATTACAGGTTGTTCATCTCCCCGTGTTTAAGATATCGCATGCTCGATAATTAATTTAATTTACTGATAATTAAATTAATTATCCTCTTGATCCTTGATTAGTACCACTCAACCTTTTCATCATGCTGGACCATGGTCCACTTGCAAGATTTGGCATGACGACCTTTTTGAGCTCACCAAGGGGGCATCATCATCCTGACTCACCAGGACATGGATTTGGTCAATAATCAATGGTACATCATATTATTAATATTATCTCCCAACTTACAGGGCCTATCGATCTAACAGAATAGATCTCACCCATTGGTAAATCAAAGCTATAATAATTAATAATATATGCCCGTCATTATTTCGGGATTAAGAGATTGTACTCCATAATATTATCCGAGGTCTAATCCAATTTACTAAGTCAGTACAAAAATTGGATAACCTCTCTTTTGGTCCTACTCAATGTACACAAAGTACACTAGTGTAATCCTATGGTTAAGATAAAGCACACTTAATTACACTACAACCATCCCGATGGTTTGTCCAACTCCATCTCAGTTGTGAGCCTCTTTCTTATGCTTTGGTAAGGAACGTGATAACCTGATCTTATGTGCGACACCATGCACCATGTTATCTACAATGTCAAGCATCAGACGTTTAGTGCACATACTAATATAAACATGCACTGTGTGATTTTCTGATTCTCTTTAAAATGTAGATGTATCCTAACCAAAAGGCAAGGTTTTTAGTGTACATCCTAACACTTTGTGTGTGACCAAATACGTTCTTGTAACATTGGCAATGTATCTAAACCACATTAAATACATAAACAATGAGTGGCATCTAGCAATGCATCATTGCTACCCAAGTGACGAAAATATCGAAATCCGACATAACCTTTCCATGACTATTATAATGTATGACTTTGTCCTTCTATCCTTGATATCAAGATTGATCAATGAGACATAGACCGTAGCATCCCCTTATCAATCTTTGGGGCAGGGATCCTCTGGTCCCAAAATCCCTGGTCCATCCCTGGTCCACACTGAAATTGCGATCGAATCATGATTGCTATCCGGCCGCAATTTGTTTCGATCCCCTCTATCATCGTGCCCCTCAGGTTATAGTTTGGGTTCGAGCGGGTGGCCGAATGCCACCCGACGGCCTAAACCCTAAATCTAAAACCCTAAACCCTAAATCCTAAATCTGGATTTAGGGTTTGGGCCGTCGGGTGGCCTCCGGCCACCCGCCCGAACCCAAACGATAACCTGAGGGGCACGGTGAACCCTAGAGGGGATCGGAACAAATTACGGCCGGATCGCAATCACGATCCGATTGCAATTTTAGTGTGGACTAGGGATGGACCAGAGATTTTGGGACCAGAGGATCCCTGCCCCAATCTTTGTGTTTCTTGATCCCCAAGTAGACTCACTCAAGCAAATGAGCTCAATATCTCATATAGACTCATTTGAGCATGATCATGCATTGTAGTAGTCCTACTCGATCAAGGAGCCTACAGATATCACTCCCATCATATTGGATGGATAGATTTCATTTACTTCACTCACATCCCTCCACATAATTTGTTATATACCCAGTGATCGCCTTTATAGTCCACCCTGTAACGGGTGAAGTTGGACAATACCAAAGTACATAAACTCCTTATGTAGGGAACCGTAGTGACTTCAGGTCTAAGTACTATTCATATTAATAGTCATATGAAAAAGTTTATGATACTCATATAACAATCCATGAAACTTTCTTATGGCGGGTCAATTCAGTATACATTCTCTAATGTATACCTATGTGTCAACTTAATATATCATATCCATGACTTGTGAGATCAAGTCATCAATTGACCTACATGTTAGTCTCAACGTATTAATATTATCCTTGAATATTAATACTTGACTAGGAATACTTACAGGTAGTATTCTCTACATCATCTTACTATCAGTTCAACTAATTGATATAATGTAGATCAGAACCTACTACCCAAGGACATTATTATACTTATTCATTGGGCACAATCATGAAATAAATATAATATTCAAACTTTGTCTTTATTAAATAGAATATGATACAAAATATTCCTTAGACAATCATCTTAGAATTGGCTCTAGGGCTAACACTAACATCTCCTTAACCAGACCTTCTTTGCCTAGTCCACATAACCTAGACTTAGTGCATAATCCTCATCCAGGTCTTCATTGTCTAGTCATCGCGACCAGGACATCATTGCCCAGTCACCACGACTAGAACTCAGTGCCTAACACAACTAGAACTTTCCTGCACACTCAATTCAATATGTTAGATCACAAACATGCAACCTTAACTAATTAGAACCTTTGCTAATATCAAAACTCATATTCGATTAGCTAGTGCTTCCAACACCAACACCATCAACTTTGTTCAAGGGCACTCACATTGCACCTGGTTTAGACCATGACTTTGATATCACTTATTGGAACCCAAGGATATACATATCTTCACAATGACATAATATTATCCACTTTGGGCCTAAGCCTCATGGTTTTGGTCTTGGGCTTTACCTAAAAAGTCTCATGCTAATGGAGATATTTTTCATCCTTTTAAACCCATGGTCTTTCTATATCTTACCAATATGGGACTTTGATTATAGCTCCAAGTCCTTAAAATGAGACACGAAACCATGGGATGTTGGACATTTGGGTCATCCACCTCAAGAACTTCCCGATTTACCTTAACAATCGGTGAGAAATTTTTATGTGAGACGAATAAGTCACCCCAGATTTGATAGTATTTGATTCATCATTTTTATTAAATATGTCAAAGGAGAAACTATCCACCTCAACGGTAGAATATTCTACTCACCTTCAGATCAGAAGCACTGTCATGAACTCGAATCTACAAATATAAGGTACGAAGACTATCTAATTATCAAAATAATTCTAATAATAAAAATCAAACAAATAATTTATCCCCATTGTCATTAACAATATTTCTTAATTAATTGAATGGATGGATTTATTAACTAGAGGGCAGTTTGAGGCAGCACAACGGTGGCGGGGGAGGCTGCGAGACTTCGTATGCGAGGAGGAGAGGGAAGAGAAACTACGGTGGGAAAGAGTTTAATTAAAACTTAGGTTTTTGTTTTCCAAACATAAGATTTAAGTTTCAATCAATTCCTCCTTGAAATAATATATGGTTTCTTCACAACCCCAAATAATATTTATAAATTCTTATAATTCCGAAAAATCTAATAAAATTCCATATATTCTTAAAAAATTTATTTCCTTGTTTATTATTAATTATTTTATTATTATTTTCTTTAATAAATTCAATTAGATTATATCTTAATAGTTTTAATCTCTATTTTCTTATATATATATATATATATATATATATATATATATATCTATTTTCTTATATATATATATATGACAAGCAACAAATGACCTGAGAATCACGAGAATCACGGTCAGACTTTTTGGAATTATATAATGGACAAATATCCTTGAATTGCACTATAAAAAATTAGCTTTTTAGGAACAAAACATTACGACAAAAAATTTTTTCAGATTTGTAATAAAATTTTCAATGAAAAAAATATTCATCTCAAATGATTAACGAATTTGGTAACAAAAATATTTTGTCTCAATTTAGCAACAAAAAAAAGTTTCGTCATCAAATTCGTGTAGTTTGGTGGCAAATTCAAAAGTTTGTTACAAATTTAGGAAAAATATTCCAACAAAAATTATACTCGTTGTCGATTTGCAACGAAATACATATTCATCGCAAAATCCAACATTATATTTCCAGCTAAAAAGAAAAATTTTATAAATTTTACAACGAATCCACAGAATTGTTGCCAATTGCAACAAATTTATATTCATCGTAGAAATGCAACAAAATCTGCAATAAAATATTTTTCGTTGTACATTTGCAGTGAATTTTATTCATCGCAAATTTGCTATGAAAAGATATTCGTTTCAAATGTCCAACGAATTTTGCAATGAATATGAATTCGTTGTAAAATTTTAATTTTCTTTTAAATAACGTTAAGGGAACTATAAAAATTGGATCGAGATGAAACAAGTTCCTATGGATCCGTATCGACATCCCGATCGCACTAGGGGCCTCAAATGCAAATTCACAAGATATATTATTTTTCATATTTAAAAGAAAAGGTAGATCAAAGAGTTAGAGAAATTTATTAGGTTTGAAAATATTAAGGCTTTTTATATTACAAAATTTATCGATTATGAAATATCCATCAAAAATCACATTTGACACCATCAATGTGATCATGAGATCAATACGACCCCATAGGAACTTGTTTCGTCACATCCCGAGGTCCGTAGGACAATCTACGGCATTTTAAAAGCCCCTTTTTTAAGAAAAAAATCAAAATCTGTAAAATTAGAATTTGATGCAAATTCATTGCAAAATTTTGATTTTTTTAAAATAAAAAAAATTAAATAGCGTAGAAGGCCCTACGATGGTCAGATCGAGATGAAATGAGTTTTATGGGTCCGTGTCGACGTCTCAATCGTACTAGTGGCCTCAAACACGAATTTCACATGATCTATTATTTTTCATATTTAAAAGAAAAAGATAGATCAAAGAATTAGAGAAATTTATTAGGTTTGAAAGTATTAAACCTTTTATATTACAAAATTTATTGATCATGGAATATTCATCAAAAATCAAATTTGAGGTCGTCAATGTGATCATCAGATCAATACGAGCACATAGGAACTTATTTCATCGAATTTCAAGGTCCGTAGAACCATCTATGATATTTTAAAAGCCCCATTTTAAAAAAAAGTCAAATTTTGAATGAATTTGAATTCATTGCAAAATTTTGCAACGAATCTATGGATTCGTTGCAAATTTTATTTTCTTTCCCTAAAAATAAAAAACATTTTAAATAGAGTTGAAGGCCTTACGGAAGTCGGATCGAGATGAAATGAGTTCTCATGGGTTCGTATCAACATCACGATCATACTAGCTGTCTCAAATGTGAATTTTATAGGATCTATTATTTTTCATATTTAAAAGAAAAGGTAGATCAAAAAGATAGAGAAATATATTGAATTTGAAAGTATTAAGGCTTTTTATATTATAAAATTATCGATCATGAAATATATATTAAAAATCATATTCGAGACCTTTAACACGATCATGAGATCGATACGAGTCCATAGAAACTTGTTTTGTTGAATTCTGAGGTCTGTAGGGCCACCTACGGCATTTTAAAAGCCCTTTTTAAAAAAATCAAATTTTGCAACAAATTTGAATTCGTTGCAAAATTTTCCAAAGAATCAGTGGTTTTGTAGCAAATTTGCAATGAATCTACATATTCATTGCAAATTTTGTTTTTTTCTAAAAATAAAAAAATTAAATAGAGTAGAAGGCCCTAAGGAGGTCGGATCGAGATGAAATTATTGGATCGTCTACGGTTGCTAGAGAGGGGGGGTGAATAGCAAATATTCGATTCTTCTTCTTCCTACGTTGTTAGTTGCGCAAGCGGAAATACAATACAAATAAAACTAACAACTAAGAAGCAATGCTAATACAGAGATTTACTTAGTATCCACCCCTAAGGGTGACTAATCCAATAATTCGTCGGTGGATTACTCCCTGGATAACCTCCGGCTAGCCCTTGTCGCTCCTTGTGGGTGGAGAAACCTCACCACAACACCTTAACAAGACTTGAGCACCAAGACTACTATTTGGCCTTTAACCAAGACCAAATTCGTCAAAAGTCTCATCCCAAACCGCGTTCTCTTTAAATAGAACTCAGGCTGAAAACCCTCGCTGGCAGTCGACTGCTCCCAGGGCAATCGACTGCCCCCACTCAAATTCGACCGTTGACACCCAACGTTCGAATTCTAAGTGCTACCAGTCGACTGCTCCCAGGGCAGTCGACTGGTCCTTTACTAAGCCTAGGGTTACACTCCCCGAGTACATTTCACTCCGCACTCGAACCTTCCCAGCTTAGTTCCTGATTACAACGACTCACAATAGGACCCTCACAACCTGATCGACTCTGCACCAGCAGCCTCGACTGTTGCCTTCACGCCCTCTTCATCTTCGGCCCTCGTCCCTCGGATGCACATGCAAACCTCCAGCTTACCTCCATGCCATCCTTCACGTACGCCTCGAAGTCCGTATCCCTCGGCTCATCGCCCCTGCTATCCATGGTCCCTCAGGTGCACACATAAGCCTCCAGCTTGCCTCCATGTCACCCTTCACCTGATGACATCAACCAAGTTCATGTGTACCTGTACACCTGCACACTCATGTACACATATTAGTCCAATAACAAACCCTAACTTAAACTCTTTGCCCAAACATCAAAACACTAGGTCACTCCGGATCACAGATTGCCTCAACAGAAATGAGTTTCCATGGGTCCGTATTAACATCACGATCATACTAGCAGCCTCAAATACGAATTTCACAAGATCTATTATTTTTCATATTTAAAAGAAAAGATAGAATAAAGAGTTAAAGAAATGTATTGAGTGTGAAAGTATTAAGGCTTTTTATATTACAAAATTTATTCATCATGGAATATCTATCGAAAATCACATTCGAGGATGTCAACATGATCATGAGATCGATACAAATCTGAATTTGTTACAAAATTTTGTAATGAATGTATGGATTCGTTGCAAATTTGCAGTGAATCTATAGATTCGTTGCAAATTTTGTTTTTTTTTCTAAAAATAGAAAACACATTTTAAATAGCGTAGAAGGTCCTACAAAGGTTTGATCAAGACGATACGAGTTTCTATGGGTCCGCATCAATGTCTTAATCGCACTAGCAATTTCAAACGTGAATTTCACAGGATCTATTATTTTTCATATTTAAAAGAAAAGGTAGATCAAAGAGTTTGAGAAATTTATTAGGTTTGAAAGTATTAAGACTTTTTATATTACAAAATTTATCGATCACAGAATATCGATCGAAAATTGAATTCGAGGTCGTCAACGTAATTATGAGATCAATATGACCCCATAGGAACTTATTTCGTCAAATTCCAAGGACCGTAGGGCAATGTACGATATTTTAAAAGCCCTCTTTTAAAAAAAAAGCAAATTTTGCAATAAATTTTAATTCATTGCAAAATTTTTGCAACAAATCTGTGGATTCGTTGCAAATTTGCAATGAATCTACAAATTTATTTCAAATTTTATTTTATTCTAAAAATAAAAAACACATTTTAAATAGCGTATAAGGCCCTACGAAGGTCAGATCGAGATGAAATGAGTTCCTATGGGTCTGTATCAATGTCTCGATTGCACTAGCAGCCTCAAACGTGAATTTCACAAGATATATTATTATTCATATTTAATAGAAAAGGTAGATCAAAAAAGTTAGAGAAATTTATTAGGTTTGAAAGTATTAAGATTTTTTATATTACAAAATTTATCGGTTATGGAATATTAGTCCAAAATCATATTTGAGGTCGTCAACATAATCATGAGATCGATACGCCCCCATAGGAATTTATTTCGTCAAATTCTAAGTTTCGTAGGGCTATCTACGACATTTTAAAAGCCCCTTTTTTAAAAAAATCAAATTTTGCAACGAATTTTAATTCATTGCAAATAGATTCATTGCAAATTTTATTTTTTTAAAAAAAATAAATAAATATTTTAATTATGTGATGAAACATTTTCATTGTAGAAATCACTAATTCTATAACAAATTTTGTGTTCGTTGCAAAATAGGGACAAAATTTGCAGCGAATAAATTTTCATTGTAGAAACCCAATTATTACCCACCCGTTTACCCGAGATCTAATATTGGCTTCTCCTTCTCCATCTCCATCTCCTCTCCTCACTCGAAGTGTTGCCTTGCTTTTGGTAAATCTCAGTAGTTTTCTCTCCCTCCCCTTTTCTTCTCTTTCGTGTTCCTTGCTCTCCTTCTCGTTCGCACCGGTGGACCTTTGTCGGCCCTCCTTGGCCGTCGTCGGCTCTGCCTTGCCGTGGTCGGCCATGGCCCTGACCACAGCCGGGCTCGGCCCGGCCTTGGCCGAGCCCGGCCTTGACCGACCCTAAAGTACCAATATGAGGAAACTATATCACTATAGTTTGATATAGCTTGATCAACATCTCTTGTTTTCCTCCCCTTTAATGCAAAGGAAAAGAAAAAAATTGATAGATGTTATGTCTAGCTGGTTAGGAATTTTTTTCCCTTCTAATTTTATAAAATCAATCAAGTAAACAAGACTAATGTTTACTACTTTTCATATGTTCTCTTATATATGTGCATTTTTTGAAAATGTACAAGGTGCACAGAAACACTACAAGTCTCTCTTTACATCTTCTGAACTGAGTTAGATATGTGTAAAAATCCTAGCTCTTGAATTTTTTTGTGAAGTTTTTATATGAGGCTTGATCTAAAGCATTATACATGCCTTGGTAGGCATTCACTCTTAATGAGCTAGTTATGTTTATGTTTGCCATGGATGTTAATATTTGAAACCTTCAATCTTATTGATTTTCTGTATTTCATTTAATTGAGAATTTAATATCACTGTCCATGTTTCTTGTTTTTTTATTTGTTATTATAATATCTTATTGTAATATTGTTTCTGTAGGTCTATATTAGTCGTGTTTGGAGATACACTCATCTTCGTTGACTTTATTAGTTATAGCTTTACATGTTATTTTAATAATGATAGGATAAGTGTATTATCTAATATTTTTATTTTATTTGTTATTTTTTCCAACCAATTTTTTTATGTGAATTTAATACATAATGACTATTAGTGTACCCTATTTTAAACAGACAAAATGCATAATGAAATAAGTTGGATGTATAATAAAAATTCACCAAACCGTTAGGGTTTAACTGATGAATTTATGACTAGAATAATACAATTTATGATTTTTGCTTCTAATAATGTTCAATACATGAATAGCAATAAGATATGTTGTCTATGCAGAAAATGTTACAATGGGAAATTTTTTTCTACATGATAAAGTTGAATAACATCAATGTAGATTTGGTTTTACACTGAATTATTATAATTGGACATATCACGGTGAACCATTCATACCTAGAATGTTGAACAAAATATACAAGTTTCTATTAGTGGCGATCATAGTTATTATAATCAATTAAATCCATATCAGAGGATGGTAATTAAACCCTTTTTTAATTTTTAACTATCATGGTCGACTAAGTGGACCATGTAAGCATATATATTTAACTGGCCAAGAATGACGGGCAGCCCAAACATATATTTACTAAATTATTCGGAAGTATCATCATATTATGAGTTAGTATATATTTTTTATATTTCATATATTGTAACTTTCAAAGTTCTAATTTCATTTTTTATGTTAGGATTTTCTAAAATTTATATTCTAAATTGTCACTAGAAGAGTTTGATTGTTTAGTTCAGGAAGAGTTTGCACCATGGTTTAAATCACATGTAAGTAAACAATTTCAAATTTGTGTACACATATGAAGACTTTTACATTTTTGTATTTTAATTTAGGTTCATGCTAATCAAGCGCACCTTGAACATGATTTATTAATCCATTTGTCATGGGGTCCAAAAGCATTAGTACACACTTGGCCGACATATTTCATAAATGGATATACTTTTCATACTGAAGAATATCGAAAGGGCAAGGCTATAATGAATAGTAGAGTTTGTGTTAAGTCATCCAATGATAGTAATGCAAGCAATGATTTTTATGGTTTGCTGGATGAAATTATAGAGATAGAATATCTAGGCCCAAAAATGTGAGTTATTCAACTCATGTGTCGTTGGTTTGACCCTATCAGAGGGACGAAAGTGCATCCACGATATAATTTGGTTGAAATAAATCATAAAAGATTGTATAAGAAATATGAACCATTTGTGTTGGCACAGCAAATAATTCAAGTATTCTATACTTCATATCCCAGTTTGAAACATGACAAAATTGATTGGTGGGTTGTTTGTAAAACAAAAGCACGGAAAAAATTGAGGAATATTGGGAAGACAGTTCATATCAACAAGAGCAAGGTGTAAATACAATTCAGACCGAGGAGTATATTATTCCAACGTTACGAGATCCCAGTGGAGTAGTTATAAATGTAGATGCAAGTGAACTTGATGATGATAACGACGATGACGACGACAATGATGATGATGACGACGATGATGATGTGGAGGAGGAGGGTGACAACGACGACAATTATGACGACGATGAGAATGACAATGAGGATTTTGATATTTAATGATGGGTAAGTTTTGTTATTTTAATTTTACAAAAATTATAATATTTTATTATCATATTCGATACTCTTTTTACTCAAAAATTTTGGTTTATTTATATAACATTTAGTTAAATTAATCTATCTGTCTCAATTAATTACAAAACTATGTATATATATAGTCTCATTAAATTTATAATTTTTATCTATTAATGCTTTGTATTTTTTCTATAGTTCATCAGAGTTTATATCTTATCATCACAATGCTCATGCATTCTCTTATTTCTTAGCAAATATGGTAAGTTTTTTTATATTAATCGTTATAACTGAAATTTATCTTTACATAATCTTATTTTTTGAATTTTCAGCATATCTTTCGACGAGGTGGTCGTAGACGGAGCTCACATAGTCAAGCTGATAATTCACCATCAGACTTTGTACATAGGCACCCCTCCGATCAAGTAGAACCTTCAAATGCACCCTCCCTGGGACCTTCCCATACACCATCCCCAGAACCTTCTCATGCACCATCCCTTATGTTGGATCGGAGTAAATCGATAGAGGGGGGGTGAATATCGATAGAAAATTTTCGGGCAATTTAAGAGAAATATGCAGCGGAAAACACAAAATCAATCGCTAACAATTTTTCTTTTTACTTGGTTTGGAGTTGCAGTCGACTCCTACTCCAAGGCCAATGGTCCTTGACCATTTACGATGGGCAATTCTATATTCGAAAGAGTGTTTACAAGTTTGGAGTACAAAATATAGAATTGAAAAAGAGATTACAACACTTTACTAAATTAAATTTTTCTGACGACCGGACTGGATGGAAGTTCGGAGCAGTGGGTCGTCGGCGGCACTTGAATCGCGAGTACAGAGCTTGTCAGAGTGTAGCGCTTGAACGAAAGTGTTGAGAGCATAATGAGCGAGTTGTTCTCAATCCTTGGGGGTGAACCCCCTTTTATAGTCGACTCCTGGGCGCATGTGTTGAAGGGGGCGCCTACACGTAGCCTCTCCTGCGCGAACTCCAATCTGCAGGCTCGGTCAGCGGTTATCCCCTTCATTGAAGCGCCTGAACTATCTAGGGCGCCTGTATGGACACAGGCGCCTAGCTTGACTAGGTCCAATGGCTTTCGTGGCAGTTTGCTTCGGTGGTCTCAGTTTGGCCATGCACTGGGGCGCTTGTAACCTTACAGGTGCCTAGCCCAGTGAGGCGCCTCCTTCCAATGAGGCACCTGAGTTGCAGAAACACTGTCCATTCGTTTCCTGCAACCAGGGTTAGTTCCAAAACACAAAAAGCAAATATGTTAGACATTATTTATAGCCTAAGCTGTCTTGGTTCTGACTTTTGGTTTCCCAAATGGAACCCTAGGTCGAACCGATGCCTAATGTTCCCTCCTACGGGGAACGTGTCCTCACCTACTCCTTTCGGGAGAATTTACCTTTTTTCCAACCGGCTCCTCCGGTTGGACTTTTGCCCAACTTCACTCACCAGGTCTTCGTGCCCAATCCGCGATCAGGTCTTCGTGCCCAGCTTCACTCACCAAGTCTTCGATGCCCAGTCCTCGACCAGGTCTCAGTGCCCAGCTTCACTCACCAGGTCTTCGGTGCCCAGCCCTCGGCCAGGTCTTAGTGCCTAGTCCACGACCAGGACTTATTGCCCAACCTTATGTCAGGACTTAGTTGCCCAGCCCGCGGCCAGGACTTAGTGCCCAATTCTTAGAACCAGGACTTCGTGTCTAGTGTTTCTAGGACTTTTCCTGTACACTTGAGTAACATCGTTAGAGCACCAATAATTCTTAAGTTTGAACCCTTTTCCAATATCAAAATAAGGTTCGATATGGTGCTTCCGACACCAACACCTTGGACTTTCCCATTCTCCTACGTCACTCGAGTCCTCAGTCCTGATTCCTTCCAGACACTCGATAGCTGAGAGCTCAGACATTTGAGAGACTATAGTCCCGATTGGGGGTTCATAAGTAAAATTAAATTATTTTAATTTTTCATCTTAATTTTTTAATATTGTTTGATTGTAACTTTGTGAAAGGTTTACTAATTCAGTACGTGTTATTCATGAGATCAATAGAATCGTGAATAACCACTGGAGAGGAGACTCGATGTCTTATACTAGCACTCCACCACCGATGAGAGAGCTTTGGTGGAAGGAGTTTAGGGTATATATATCTCATTCATTCATTTTATATCCTAAATAAAAGTGAATATATAAATAATTTTTTCTATTGCAGCGTTCTTTCATTTGGAACCTTAGCGTTGAGTTGGAAGTTCGGAGAATTTTTTTAAAAAAATATAGCGATCACATTCGCCATACACTACATCATTCTAACAGTCGAGGGTGGGGGAAACTATTGGATCATTGTGATCGATGGGGGGATAAATATCGATTACGTATTTTCGGATAAATCAGATTCAACGCAGCAGAAATAAATAAGTCAAAAACACGGCTAACACCTTATTTTTTACTTGGTTCAGAGTTTGTGACGACTCCTACCCCAAGGCCCACGGTCCTTGACTATTTTCATTGGGCAATACTATAATTCATAAATGGAGTACAAGAATAATGATTATGTATAGAAATAAAAATTATACCAACGATACTTAAAGGAAGAATTTTGTTGTAGAAGCGGCGTGTCGTCGATCTTGAACTTCTTGGGCGTAGAGAACATGAGTACGGAAGCTTTATCGTTGAGATTTCAAGAGCTTGAATTGATGTGTGGAATCAAGGGGGTGAAAACCCCTTATATACTATAACTCGAGTGCCCGAGAGGCTATAGGGGCACCCTCCACGTCACTGCTTCGACCGTGTCATTATCCGCTAACTCGGCCAAACTTTATTCCCTTCTTGGGCGCCTGGGAGTTGACATGGCACGCCCAACTAGCGATCGCCAACTCAGCTTCGCCAACTGCTAAGAAAACCCCTCTGGGCACATGAGTCCTATGAGGCGCCTGGGTTCTCGGGCACCTGAGACCTCTCAGGCGCCTGGCTCATAGGCGCCTGAGTCCTCTCAGGCGCCCCTGATCGCAACCAGTTGATTCCTTAAGCCTGCAATCAAGGTTAGTCCAACAACATAATATTCTATAATCAATGCATGAATGTGAGACAGCTAGAGCTGTCTGATTCAGACTTTGGATTTCAAATGAAATCCTAGGTCGAATCGATATCTACTGTTCCCTCTTCCGGAGAATGCATCCTCACCTACTCCACTCTAGAAAAGTTACCTTTTGTCAACCGGCTTCTCCGATTGGACTTTTGCTCGGCCTCTAAAACTCCCGAATCTTGAGACGTCCGTACCCTGACCCATCTCTACTTATATCCGTAGTCCTTGTTCGGCTAAGTCTTCTACCCGATCTTCCAGATCAAGCCTTCCATGCCCAGTCCCCGACTAGGACTTCATGCCCAATTCCTCGACCCAGGTCTTCATGTCCAACCCTCGGTCAAGTCTTCGGTGCCCAGCCCTCGGCCAAGTCTTCATGCCCAGTCCTCGACCAGGACTTCGTACTCAACCTTGTAGGTCAAGACTTCATGCCTAGGTTAACTAGGTCTTTCCTGCACACTTAGCAAATTTATTAGATCATCACACAAACTTAACTTTGAACTCTTTGTCATTATCAAAACCATATTCGATCTGATGCTTCCGGCACCAACAATCTTTTCTTTTTTGATTTATGGCAACCCAGTTTAATAGTTAAGTTAAAAATATATGAACAAGAAAATAAATCTCAGTTAAGTAATAGATTCAATATTAAGACAATTTTCTTAAGACATGAAAATTTTGAATAATCATTTAACTCTCTCCCTTGATAAGTGATCTCCCCCTTGTTTTTAAAACATTTGCAATATTTGAAAAGAAAAACCTTGCAAAATTGAAATAGTGCATAATGCTCCCCCTTGATTTGAAATTCTCCGCCTGAAACTATTAAAAAATATGCAATTTTCAATTTGAAAGATTTGTTAATTTCTTTGAAAAAATTGTAAGAATGAAAACGTTCATTACTTTGAAAAATAATTCTAAGTATATAAAAATATTTGGAGAACTTCTGAGCATCATACAAAAATTGTAAGTTAAAGTAAGACTCTAAGTTAAAGTGAAAATAAAAAAATTGTAAGTTAAAGTAAGACGCTAAGTTAAAGTGAAAATATGCATTTAAAAAATAGAGTTTTATCATTGTTCCGAAAGGAATCGACGTCGATGGCCAGTCACCGAGGTTCAACCCACATGGATGCTGATAGGAGGGGGAGGAACTCTGCGCCCTGCGAGATCAACACGGCGTTAGGGGAATACGCCGGAGGTTGTCCGGCGGAACTCACTCCGACGCTCAAGTCAGTGCCTCGATGGAGAGGAGTAGTAAGCAGGAAAAAATGTATGAGTAACAAAGAGTGCATGACCCCTTTACCAAAGGGGTTGGACTACCTTTTATACCTGCGGCAGCTGCCTTGGCGCGTCCCCATGATCTGTGCCACGGCCCCCCCCACCCCCTTCGGCAGTTACTGGATAGCTTTTGAAATGGTCCACACCGTCATTACGTGTTTCGACCCGTTGCGGCATTTAAGGGTCATGATAACTCCGGTTTAATGGGGAAGCTTATCCATAGATCCAAGAAAAGAGGGGAAGATCGTTACTTGAAGTCGAATGTTACTTGGGCTTCGCTTCCCCGAAGTGATCTCAGGGTCTTCTGCCCCGTCCAATCGCAGGCGCTCTACTTCCTCGAGGCGATCTTGGGACCCAGCTTCTCGGGGTGATCCCGGGAGGGGTTTTTTGACCTGATGTTCCGAGGCGTGTCTCCCGAGAGGGGCCCTGGAGGCTCTCTTCCCGAGAGTATCCCGAGAGCTCTAATAGAGGAGTCGCTCAGACTCATTCCATTTTGCCATGCAGCTTCTTTATCCCACGTGCCCACCACGGGCTATTCAACCCCATCTCAAGTCTCTCCCTTCAAGTCTGATCGAAAGAAGTGTGGCTGACTGATCGGACTAGTGTGGTGGTGAAGAAGCTGCGCCATGTGGGTCTTTGCACCCATTACTGCTCCTTTAGTAGTCATGCGGGGTCCTAGGATTGTTAAGGTTGCCCCTGGTCCCTAGGAAATCACTTTTTGGTTTTGTCCTTCCCTAAAGGATCCTACGGCTTTTGAAGTATCGCAATGATACCTGTCTCTCTGTTATAAAGGCGCATGGCTCTCCTTGATGGCGACAGGATCCTTCCGTGAATGCCCCATCGCCACGTGCTTCAAAGGCCCTCTGCACAACCTCTTACTATGCGCCGTTATAGATGGCTCACGTCAGGCGACTATCTCTGGTGTATCCCCAATGCGGCGGTTTCTTGCTTTCCATGTGCTTCGTCCCTATTGCGTTAACGAAGGTGGCTTCCTCGGTATAAGAAGGGAAGGTGAGAATGTTCAGCCAACTTCTGACTGCGTGGCTGGGTGCACCTCATCTCCCTTTTCTTTTGTAAGGACTCTTTCGAACATAAGTAGTTCGTCTCCTCCCTGTCTTTTTCCCTTCGAAATCATGGAAGGTTACCAGGCGGAGTGGTACGAGTCGGCCTCTTCAAGAATGAGACCGGAGGCTCTGCAGGCAGCCATTGAGGCCTACGGCATTTCGGCTGAGATGGCGGTGGTTATCCCTGAGGTAGACCAGACGCCAGTGGAGCCTCCTGCAGGCTTTTCGACCTTCTTCTTGGGGCAGCTAGAGTCAGGGCTCCGTTTCCCCCTTCCCCCTTTCTTCATGAATATAGCCTCCTACTTCGATATCCCCCTTCACCAGATGGCTCCCAATGCCTTTGCTCAGATGGGAGGGGTGTACATCATCTTCAAACTCCTTGTCATCCCCCTGACTCCTCATCTATTTCATTCTTTCATTGTTCCGATCAGCTCCAGAGGGGTCTTTAGCTTTTCGATGCGTCCGGGCCATAGGTTCTTAGGGGGGTTCCCTTCTTCGCACAAAGGGTGGAAGGAGAAGTTTTTCTTCATCCGACTGCCCATGTTGCCCTTCAGTCCTCTCTGTTGGATAGAGGCTCTACTGACTCCTCCTTCTCTAGGAGAGTTTTTTCAGAGTCATGCGTACCAGCGCGCCAGGAGTGTACTTTCTAGCATGGAGTTCAATGGCCCTGGACTGGTGCAGAGTGAGGAGCTCATGTACTGGGCGGGCCTTAGCCCCCAAAGTGACCCGAATCAGCCCCAGCCTCGGTATGTTCATCTTTTTCATCAATGCTCATTAGTTCTAACTGATGTTTTCTTGTCTGGCTATTGTAGATGAAGTCATGTTCGCCAGGGTGTTGGGTCGACTTATTAAGTGGGAGGAGGCCAACCGGGAGGTGCTGACTCCTCCCCCGACCACTCCTGAGGCACCCCTTGCGCCTGCCGAGTCCTCAGAGGGGACCGCTGAATCATCCCATGGGCATGCCTCACCCGGGAGGGCAGAGGCTACTACTGCACCCCCGCCTGTTGCGAGCCAGGGGCCTTCTGGTCCATCGGTTGACCCTGCGGCAGATCTTCCTTGAGGTGGTGTCCCTCCTTCGACTGGTGTTCATCCAGAGGGGGTCAACGAGGGGTCCTCCCCTCCTATCGTCCCCTTACCAGTACAAGTCATTGGTCATCAGAAAAGAGGGGTTCCAGAGGGCTTGGGCCCTAGATGAAAGAGGTTGCGCTCCGGTGGTCCCCGCCCTCTCAGTTCCTGAGGAGGTTCTTTTTCCTTCCAAGGGTGAGGCATCCGTTCTTATATCTTCCCCCATTCCACCGGCTGTAATTCTGGAGGTGGGTGTCCCAACCCCTGATTCTTCCTTAATTGATCCAACTGAGGCTTCGAAGGGTATGGAGGTATTGCGCACCCAATACTGGATGAAACTCAACCGCCTTCAGAAGAGGCTGGATGCAGCTTTGGAGGCTTCTATGCAGTCTTTTCCCCTGGTGCAGTTTAAGGAGGTTCCTGCTGAGGGGATCTTATTCAAGGGGACTTCTAGCACTGAGGAGGGTGACTCCGACCCCTCTAACCTACCTCCTGAAGCTCTTGTTGTCCAGCTACTTCCTCCTTGCAGGGGTGCATTGCCTTCAGATGGTCGGGCCGATATTCCCAGGTCCCACGGAGGAGCAGTTGTATGAGTCTCTGCTGGACCCCTAACCACTCTCCGGGAGACCCTTCTAAAGGTATAGTTTACTGTTACATAGGTTGTTTTCTTTTGTACATTCTCTATAACTCCTTGGTGCAATGGCAGACGGCTGAAGACTGCCTAACAATCGGGCGAGGTTTATACTCCTGGCCCCAGGTTGAGGCTTAACCCGCCAGGCCTTGAGAGTGGAGGCTGCAGTCGACCATGAGCATTGGGCGGGTCTCATGCATGCGGGGGTCAACCGAGTTTTACAGGCGAAGCTGGAGCATCAGCTGAACGCCCTAATGGCCAAGGAGTCCTCCCTACATGGTTCCCAGCACCGAGAACTGTTGGCTTCCGAGTGAGCGGTGGCCCTTACCAAGGACTTGCTCCAGGTGACGCAGGAGCGGGATCAGCTTCAGATGAGAGAGAAGAAGTTGTCAGGCGACATCCGATGTAGGAACTTGGCCTTGAAGTCTGCCTCAACCTCTCTTGTTCTAGAAGTCTCAGCCGCTCAAAGGTCATGCTGCTCGACCCCAGCTCGGCCAAGAATCGGATGAATTTGTCGATATCCTGGCGGACCAGGTAATGAAGCGCTTGAAGCAAGGCCTCCACGGGGTCATCGACCAGTTAAGGAAGGATCAGCTTCTGCCTCTAGGTGCTCACCCAAGTTTATGAGAGACATCCGAGTTAGAGAAGGGCTCCCTCCCGAGGCCCAGGAGTTGTAGGATCAGGTGTCGATCAGGGAGCTTGGTTCTGATGTATCAATTTTGATTTAAAATGATCATATTTCTTTACCTTACCACCTAGTGAATGTTTTCGAGTCAGGTTCCACGTGTTACGTGTCTTTGCAGCGAGGGCTCAGAGAATAGAAGGATAGAAGTTTTTCAGGGTTAACCTTGGGTACGGTCCTCCCAAGATAACTCTGCAAGCCCAAGTGCTAGGCTTACATTTATTCCCCTGTGGGGCCCCCGTCGACTCTTCTCATTAGGAAAACATGGGTGGCTTCTATACCATCGCCCACGCAATCTCTTGAATTGGCTCATAAAGCTTGGCGGGTCCCAAGGTGCGGCGAAGGCATGTCAATCGATGCGACGCTTCAGAGCTAGCGTCCGTTGCTGTTCCCGCGTCATGCCTGCATTAAATGCATGGAGCGGCAGTGGTCACTATAAATAGGGGGAGAAGGGTGAACCATCCTTCCCCATGTGTTCCACTTTCTTTCCCCTGACAGACTCTTTGTGGCGAGATGTCAGTGTCCTTTCCTCTGACCCTCTTTCCGACGGGAGTCGTAGCCACCGCCGAGGAGGGTAGCGGGGGTGCGGTAGTGTTTCTTGCCGAAGGGCTCAGCGAAGGTGGAACTTCATGTTTCACACTACATGCCAGGGAGAATAGTGGAGATGATGCCCAGGGTCTCGCTGAAGATCCTGGCGGAGGTGGGACTCCGGGGTTAGCCGAGTAGTCCAGAAGAGACATCATATGATCCGTCAGGTGGTATGGCGGAGATGACATATACTGATGGTTGCCTCCCGCCGGGCGGCCTATGGCGGTACGCCCCCTTTCTGCCTCAAATGTCATCCTCATCCGATTCCTCATTTCCCCAAGTTTTGGGCATCGGATGGTGTTTGTAGGGGATGGTGCAGTACCGTCACCAAGATGGGAGGGGTGCCGCCACTGCTTCCTCTCCTCTTTCTTAGCAATTCTTCTTTGCGTCTTGATGTAGTGCCATTCTCCGGAGAGAAATTGTAGCTGCTGCTATCCCTCCTCTTCCTTCTGAATGTTGTGTTCGTCCTTGTTGATGGATGCTTCTTTGCGGGAAGAGGTAGTCGGTTTCTTCAGATGGGATTGTCATACCCATGTGTTACCTCAGGCATCCTCACCTGGTATTAGCTACGCGGATGAAGGACGAGATGATTCCACTATGGCTGAGGACTCAAGAATTTCAACCATGACGCGCGTGGATCCCTGCTCTCCGGCAATTAGGAGACGGTTTCGAGCCAAGCGACTCTAAGGGGATATTGCAGCGGTGAAGATAAGCCCGAGTAGAGGAGTGATTCCCCTTACCGGATCTTTTGATTGTATCTTTGGTATCTCGCTAAGATGTTGGTATCAATGTATTTCCCATATAAGTTTAAGGAAAATATTTGTTCCTTGGGTGTGTGCATGTCTAATGTCTCACTTATTCCCCTTTTGTCGAGAAAATCATGTTAGCCTTTATCATCGTCGCGCAACTTGTCCCGAGCCTGAGTCGCTCTTACTTGGTCGGGTGTCTGCACAGTCCAGCCTAAGTACCCCAGGCATCCGCAGCACCGCGAGGCATTAGGGATTTTTAGCTTTTGGTTAGGAGTCCGTAGTAACCCAGCCCAAGCCTAAGTACCCCGGGCATTCGCAGTACCGCGGGGTATTAGGGTATTTATCCTTGGTTGGGAGTCCGTAGCAACCCAGACCAAGCCTAAGTACCTCGGGCATCCATAGTACCGCGAGGTATTAGGGTTTTGAGCTACTTGGTTGGGCATTCATACCAAGCCTAAGTACCCCGGGCATCCGCAGCACCGTAAGCCATTACGGTGTTTACCCTTTGTTGGGAGTCCGTAGCAACCCAGACCAAGCCTAAGTACCTCGGGCATCCGCTGCACCGCGAGGTATTAGGGTTTCTACCCATGGTTGGGAGTCTGTAGCAGCCCAAACCAAGCCTAAGTACCTCGGGCATCTGCAGCACCACGAGGTATTAGGGTTTTTGCCCTTGGTTGGGAGTCTAGAGCAACCCAGACCAAGCCTAAGTACCTCGGGCATCCGCAGCACCGTGAGGTATTAGGGTTTTTACCCTTGGTTGGGAGTCCGTAGCAACCCAGACCAAGCCTAAGTACCTCGGGCATCCGTATCACCGTGAGATATTAGGGTTTTTACCCTTGGCTGGGAGTCCGTAGCAACCCAGACCAAGCATAAGTACCTCGGGCATCCGTAGCACCACGAGGTATTAGGGTTTTCCCCATGGTTGGGAGTCCATAGCAACCCAGACCAAGCCTAAATACCTCGGGCATCTGCAGCACCGCGAGGTATTAGGGTTTTTACCCATGGTTGGGAGTCCGTAGCAACCCAGACCAAGCCTAAGTACCTCGGGCATCCGCATCACAACGAGGTATTAGGGTTTTTACCCTTGGTTGGGAGTCCGTAGCAACCCAGACCAAACCTAACTACCTCGAGCATCCGTAGCACCGCGAGGTATTAGGGATTTTACCCATGGTTAGGAGTCCGTAGCAACCCAGACCAAGCATAAGTACCTCGGGCATCCGTAGCACCACGAGGTATTAGGGTTTTTCCCCATGGTTGGGAGTCCGTAGCAACCCAGACCAAGCCTAAATACCTCGGGCATCCGCAACACCGCGAGGTTCTAGGGTTTTTACCATTGGTTGGGAGTCCGTAGCAATCCAGACCAAGCCTAAGTACCTCGGGCATTCGCATCACAACGAGGTATTAGGGTTTTTACCCTTGGTTGGGAGTTCGTAGCAACCCAGACTAAGCCTAAGTACCTCGGGCATCCGTAGCACCGCGAGGTATTAGGGATTTACCCATGGTTAAGAGTCCGTAGCAACCCAGGCCAAGCCAAAGTACCTCGGGCATCTGCAGCACCGCAAGGTATTAGGGTTTTTACCCTTTGTTGGGAGTCTGTAACAACCCAGACCAAGCCTAAGTACCTCGGGCATCTGCAGCACCGCGATGTATTAGGGTTTTTACCCTTGGTTGGGAGTCCGTAGCAACCCAGAACAAGCCTAAGTACCTCGGGCATCTGCAGCACCGTGAGGTATTAGGGTTTTTACCCTTGGTTGGGAGTCCGTAGCAGGCCAGACCAAGCCTAAGTACCTCAGGTATCCGCAGCACCGCGAGGTATTAGGGTTTTTTATGGTACTTGGTCGGGTATCCATAGCACCCAAACCAAGCCTAAGTACCTCGAGCATCCGCAGCACCACGAGGCATTAGGGTTTTTACCCTTGGTTGGGAGTCCATAGCAGCCCATACCAAGCCTAAATACCTCGGGCATCCGCAGTACCGCGAGGTATTAGGGTTTTTTACCCTTGGTTGGGAGTCTGTAGCAACCCAGACCAAGCCTAAGTACCTCGGGCATCCGCAGCACCGCGAGGTATTAGGGTTTTTACCCTTGGTTGGGAGTCCGTAGCAACCCAGACCAAGCCAAAATACCTCGGGCATTCACAGCACCGCGAGGTATTAGGGTTTTTACCCTTGGTTGGAAGCCCATACCAAGCCTAAGTACCTCGGGCATCCGCAGCACCACGAGGTATTAGGGTTTTTACTCTTGGTTGGGAGTCTGTAGCAGTCCTGACCAAGCCTATTTACCTTCGGCATCCGCAGCACCGCAAGGTATTATGGCTTTTACCCTTGGTTGGGAGTTCGTAGCAACCCAGACCAAGCCTAAGTACTTCGGGCATCCGCAGCACCACGAGGTCTTAGGGTTTTTACCCTTGGTTGGGAGTCTGTAGCAACCTACACCAAGCCTAAGTACCTCGGGTATCCGCAGCACCACGAGACATTAGGGTTTCAATTTGATGCGTTGACACTTTGGTGAAAGAATGTTCGTTTATTTCCTTAATTCACTGTAGGGCAGCCAGAGTACACCAACAAATACATAGCATATTTTGCAAGTCTTACCGACAGTGGTGGGAGATGCCGTAATTGGCCGACCCTGGTCGCTCTTGTTTCGTGTCGCTCTCCCGTGGATGGGAACCCCCTCAGGCTAGTCTTCTTGTGCCCTCAGGTTCTTCCCTGATTCTAACCGAACCTCTTCACTGTAGCATCGTCGTGACACCAGTTGGTCTCCCTTGACTTCAGCTATCCGATCGCCTACCGAGAATTTTATCTTCTGATGGTAGACAGAGACCACCGCCTGGAAAACACTCAGTACCGGACGACCCAAGATGATGTTATTGTTTGATCGAGAGAATACGATAGAGGGGGTGAATATCATAAAACCGTTTCGGATTATGAAATTAGAGAATGCACAGCGGAAATTAAAACAACAAACGCGAACACAAGATTTTTTACTTAGATCGGAGTCGCGGTCGGCTCCTACTCCAAGGCCCACGGTCCTTGACAGTTTACTGCGGGCAATTCTATAAGGTGCAAAGTTTTACAGAAAGTCGTACAATATTAATGTAGTAAAAACAAAAATCTAACTCTTCGTTACCGACGCCCGGTGTGGATTGTTCTTCGGTGCGTAGGGTCGTCGTCGGCGCTAGAACCTCGAGATCAGAAGTTTCCGGAGTAGAGTGCTTGAGCAAAGAGTTTTGAGTCGTTGGAAAAGTGTGTACAGAAGCCTTGGGGGTCGAGCCCCTTTTATAGTGCACCTGGGGGAGCCCGGGATGCTGGGGGCGGCCTCCACGTGTCTCTCAATCCGCAAACCTTCATCCGGAACTCGATCAGCCCTTATCCCTCCAGGATCGGGCTCGAGGTTTAACGGGGGCGCCCGAGACACAGGGGCGCCCGTGTTGACTTGATCAACAGGCTTCACGGTTGAATTCAGTCCAATTGCTTCGTTGTTTTGGACCCAGGGTGCCCGAGGCATCCGGGGCGCCCGGGAGCACGGGGGCGCTCGGGAGCACGGGGGCGCCCGGGAACACGGGGGCGCCTGGCCCAGTGAGCTTCCGAAGCGTTTTCTTGCTCAACTCTTATTTGGCTTTGACCTTGGGCGCCCGAGACCTCCCGGGCGCCTAACCCAGCTGCTGCCCCTCTCCGTTGGGGCCTTCTAAGCTGCAGAAACGCGTTCCTTCGGTCCTGCATCCAGGGTTAGTACCGAACAAAACAAAGCAAGAAAGTTAGTGAATTTTACAGCCGTAGCTGTCTTGGTTCTGACTTTGGGTATCCAAAATGAAACCCTAGGTCGAACCGACACCTACTGTTCCCTCGACGGGGAACGCGTCCTCACCTATTCCTCTCAGGAGAATTTACCTGTTGCCAACCGGCTCCTCCGGTTGGACTTTTGCCCAGCAGTCCTTTGCCAGGTGCCTAGCAGTCCTTCGCCAGGTCTTCAGTACCAAGTAGTCCTTCGCCTAGTGCCCAGCAATCCTTCGCCAGGTCTTCGGTACCAAGCCGTCCTTCGCCAGGTGCCTAGCAGTCCTTCGCCAAGTCTTCAGGTTTCGATGCCTAGTAGTCCTTCGCTAGGTGCCCAGCAACCCTTCGCCAGGACTTTGTTTCTTTGTAGTCCTTCGCCAGGTGCCTAGCAGCCCTTCGCTAGGACTTTGTTTCCTGACAGTCCTTCGTCAGGTGCCTAGCAGCTCTTCGCTAGGACTTTGTTTCCTGGCAGTCCTTCACCAGGTGCCTAGCAGCCTTTTGCTAGGACTTCTTTTTGCACACTTGAGTAACTTCGTTAGATCATAAATACTACTTAACTTTGAGTCCTTTGCCAATATCAAAACAAGGTTCGATATGGTGCTTCCTGCACCAACAATCTCCCCCTTTTTGATTTATGGCAACACAATTCAATGTTAAGTAAAAAACTTATAACAGATTAAGCAATAAGTTTAAGACCAATTAAATATAAGTTTAAGACCAATTAAATATAGCAATTTTGAACAGAGTATAACGTCTAAGACCAATGTAATTTTGAACAGAATAAAAATTTTCCTCATACTCCCCCTTAATAATTGTGTTATAAAACACATAAAACACTTAACATTGACCTTTCCTCCCCCTTTGACATATATCAAAAATATTCATGGGTGAACAAGGTTTCTAATAGAGAGTGAGTTTTACTAAAATAAATTCAAGTAATGGATTTAACTATTTCACACAAACATAGTTGTCAAGAAAAACTTTAAGTAATGGATTTCATAATTTTTCAAAAAATGATGTTCAAAGTAATGAATGTTTTGAAAAAGCATGAAGCTCCCCCTTAATGTGACAACTTTTCTCCTTATATTTTAGGATATTTACAAAACTTCAAAAACATAATTTTCAAGAAACACTTAACAGTAGCTTACTTAGCCAACATTTTGAAAACTAATTTCCTTAAAAAATTTCAACTTTTGCACACATAGAAAAACTTTTGGAACATATTTTGTGCATTTAAAACTATTTTGAAAAAAAAAATCTTTAAATGGACACGTTTTTGTCAAAACAATGATTTGTTTACCAGGAAAACTTTACTTAGAAACATTTGCCCAAAAATTTCCTAAGGTTTTGCTCAGACAAACCTTGTTTACTAAGGAAAATTTTACTTAGGAATAAAACTATTTTCAAAATAAATGCACTCAGACAATTTTGAAGTTCTTTATAAATTTTGAAAGTACTTTGAAAAATGCTTAGAGCAATTTTAAAGCACTTAGAAATACTTAGCTTTTTGTGAAAACGAGATAAAAAAAATTTCTCTCTCTTTTTTTATTTCTCTTCCCCTTGGCCATATATCAATAAGGAGCTTTTGAAAGAAAATTTAAGAAAGAAATGTGTGTATCAGAGATTATGAGTTTTGAAAAAATACTTAGTATAATTCTGAAAGTATAACAAGCATCTTAAATTGTACCAAAGAAAAACTCCACTTTGAAAAGTGTTGTGAATTTAAAAAATATATTTTGTATTTGTAGGCAAGTCTTTAGAAAATTCACGCACTTAGAACACTATTGCCTTAGAAAAACTTTCATTTAGAAAAGATTTTTCGAAAGATTGTTCTCATAAAAATATTTTTATTTAACAATAGTACATTTGGAAGAATACTTAAAAAAATGTTATGCAAAAAAATTTGAAACACATTTTCATTTTGAAAAAGATTGAAATAATTGTTCTTTGAAACATGTTTAGTATTGCACTTAAAAAAATATTCGTACTTTGTAAACATTAGTGCTCTGAAAAAGTATTAGTACTTTTGAAGGATGTTATGCATTTTTGACAAATATAAGTATTAATAAGTACTCTTGAACAATATTATTTTGAAAACATAATACTTTACTTGACATGGTTTCTTTTCCAGTCTGACACAATCCTAGGAAACCTTGTTAACTACAAGGACATTTCCTTAAGTGTCCTAGAAATTCTCCAAACTCAAGTAAATATAATTTCAAAGAGTATTTCAAAACAATTTTATAAGCCACAAGAGGTTTGAAAAATGGTATTTTGAAAGATAAGTTACTTATACTTTCAACAGGATTTTGAAAATGTAGTGCATGAAAATATATTATTATGAAATGTTTAATAACTTTTTTAATATGACCTCCCCCTAAACTTGACCCAATCCTAGGAAGCTTGTTGACCACAAGTCCTCTTCCTCTGAGTCCTTAGGATTTGGTTCAGATCAAAAGAATTATCTAATAATTCCAAAAAGTAATTGTCAGAAAATTTTTGAAAACTAATATTCAGATAGTTTTCTTTTAGACTCCCCCTAAATTTGACACATCCTAGGAGTCCTTGTTGATCATGAAGAAGATCTCCTCTGTGTCTTTAGGGTTTATCAATATTAAAAGAACATTTTTGAACAAACTTTTGAGTATGATAATTTTCAAGGAGATAGATTTTTGAAAACTCAACTTGGAATAATAACACAGTTTTCGAAAAAAATATTTTGAAATGATAATAATTCTTCAATGAGATATTAATATACCAAGGTTTTTGAACCAATTTTTGACAACCTTATTTTGAAATGTTAATAAGTTTTAAAGCATAAGGTTTTTGAAAAATCTGAATTTTTCAAAAAAGAAACAAAAAACTCCCCCTGTATCTGGCACTGTCTGACTTTATCTAAGTACCTTAAGGAACTTCAGTATTGACCAGGTTTAACTATGTTGACTAGGGTTTGACTAATCAATGACTAAATCAAAACAAGCCCTAGACTCTATTTATTGTGATATTTAACATAAAAATAAAAAATGTTAGGAACGAAAGAGTAGAGTATAGTACAATAAGTTAAAAAAAATAGAGGTAAGTTTGAATAACTTTTGCAAACCTTTTTATTTAAAAGGATAGTGAATTATGTTTTTAGGTCCTAGATATCTCACCCAGTTTTACGTGATCAAACATGTTAACCTTATGGATTTTGTGAGATAAATATTTTAATTTTGAGAAAGCTAGTTAATTTTATTGATTTTGAAGAATGTGTTAAATCTAAGATTTAATTGAAGTTTGTGTTAGATTCGAATTTGATAAAGAATAAATTGAATTTGAATTTCAAAAATTGGCTTCCAGGTCTTGGCGAGGCACTAGGCCTTCTTTGGCCGTAGCCTTATTGGATCATCAACTCTTTCCTTGACAAAGCCTTTTAGTGAAATTTCATTTTCAAAATTACTTTTTGAGAAATTCTGGTCTAACTAGTTTGGGTCTTGGATCGGTAGCTTCGGCTAGTTCCACCAGTCTAAAGAGACCAAGTAGTGTATACTTGACCTTATTAGAAAAGGCTTCCCTAACGTACTATCGTCTCACCGCCACCCAATACTATGTTGTTCAAATTTCAATTAAATCATTTTAGTCCTTAAACTAACCAATCCTAATTCTAAGAAAAAAAACATAAGCGAGAAAAGTAATCATCTAAGTCACGTCATAATCATAATAATATTCTGGATTTTCAAAATTAGCAATATTATGAATTAAATTTACATATGAATTAAAGTTACCCATCTTTCTTTTGCTTGACTGTTTTTTTTGGCATTTTGTAGTTGTCACGAGCCATTCGGACTTGCTTCCGATGATCCCCTTCTTCGTCATCAGATTCTGAGTCTGAGTCGGACTCCGGTACTGGTTGAGGCCTCTTTTGCATTTTTCTTGGAGTTTTCCCTGAAATAGAATTTACACCTTCCTCGACCATCACAGTATCTGTTTGTTTATTTAATTCTAATTTTGAAAGGAATTTAAAATCGATTACCGTCTCAGTCAATTCGTCTTCTAAATCTGGCTTGTATTCGTAGTCAGGTATGGATTCTTTCTCATCGTCTGATCCGGAGTCACTTTTGAAGTCGTGTGCTAACTCTTCTAAGATCTCAATATCGGAGCTCTCTTCGTGTAGATTGATCAGCTTCTCCCACATCTCTTTAGCACAGTTGAAGGATCCAACCTGCTTCAATTCTTCATTGGTTAGGCCATATTGTAGTATTGCAGTCGCCTTTGCATCTGTCTCGATCTTCTTCAGAGTTGGTTCGTCCAATTTATCCCAGGCGATCGACATTCCATCTTCTGTAGGTACGGTAAATCCCGTTTGGATTATCATCCATAGATCTAGATGGGCCTTTAGGTGGGATTTCATTAGACCCTTCCAGGTTCCGAAGTTCTCATCAGAGAATAGAGGCGGACGAACACTGTTCCATTCTTGATTGGCCATTAAGGATAAATCTTGCACAGACAAAAAAAATGAAAATGTACCAAGACTTGATCTTGGATTAGTAGTGCGGGAGAAGGAAAAAAATAGCCCAACAAAAATATTACACGAATTTCGAGACAGAATAATAAAAAAATAATAATAAAAAGTTTGAGATAAATTTTTGAAAATGTTACTTTTGTCAATTCTGAAAAGAAATAAGCATTCAAAGTTGAAAATTTTGCTCGAATTAAAGTAACACGTATTTCGAGAAAAATATTAAAGTAATAATAAAAAAAGTTTATGACAAATTTTTAAAAATTGATCGTTTTATCAATTTCAATGAATGGTGAAAAAATGAAAATTCAAAATTGAAAAAGCGAAAAAGATCGAGTGGTGTTGCACCAAACTCAATTAATGAGAAAGATTAAAAAAAAGATAAAATAATTTTAAAAATCCGAAAAACTCTCAAATTGGTGGTTGCACCAAATTTGAGCTACCCCGCTCTGATATCACTTGTTGGATCGAGAGAATACGATAGAGGGGGGGTGAATATCGTAAAACCGTTTCGGATTATAAAATTAGAGAATGCACAGCGGAAATTAAAACAACAAATACAAACACAAGATTTTTTACTTAGTTCGGAGTCGCGGTCGGCTCCTACTCCAAGGCCCACGGTCCTTAACCGTTTACTGCGGGCAATTCTATAAGGCGCAAAGTTTTACAGAAAGCCGTACAGTATTAATGTAGTAAAAATAAAAATCTAACTCTTCGTTACCATGCCCAGTGTGGATCGTTCTTCGGTGCGTAGGGTCGTCGTCGGCGCTAGAACCTCGAGATCAGAAGTTTCCGGAGCAGAGCGCTTGAGCGAAGAGTTTTGAGGCATTGGAAAAGTGTGTACAGAAGCCTTGGGGGTCAAGCCCATATTATAGTGCACCTGGGGGTGCCCGGGACGCTGGGGGCGCCCTCCACGTGTCTCTCGATCCGCAAACCTTCATCTGGAACTCGGTCAGCCCTTATCCCTCCAGGATTGGGCTCGAGGTTTGACGGGGGCGCCCGGGTTGAGTTGATCAACAGGCATCTCGGTTGAATTCAGTCCAATTGCTTCGTTGGTTTGGACCCAGGGCGCCCGAGGCATCCGGGGCGCCCGGGAGCACGGGGGCGCCCGGGAGCTTAGGGGCGCCTGGCCCAGTGAGCTTCCGAAGCATTTTCTTGCTCAACTCTTGTTTGGCTTTGACCTTGGGCGCCCGGGATCTCCCGAGCGCCTAACCCAGCTGCTGCCCCTCTCCGTTGGGGCGTTCTGAGCTGCAGAAACTTGTTCCTTCGGTCCTGCATCCAAGGTTAGTACCGAACAAAACAAAGCAAGAATGTTAGTGAATTTTACAGCCATAGCTGTCTTGGTTCTGACTTTGGGTCTCCAAAATGGAACCCTAGGTCGAACAGACACCTACTGTTCCCTCGACGGTGAACGCGTCCTCACCTACTCCTCTCAGGAGAATTTACCTATTGCCAACCGGCTCCTCCGGTTGGATTTTTGCCCACCAGTCCTTCGCCAGGTGCCTAGCAGTCCTTCGACAGGTCTTCAGTACTAAGCAGTCCTTCGCCTGGTGCCCAGCAATCCTTCGCCAGGTCTTCGGTACCAAGCCGTCCTTCGCCAGGTGCCTAGCAGTCCTTCACTAGGTCTTAGACTCCTAGCAGCCCTTCGCCAGGTGCCTAGCAATCCTTCGCCAGGTCTTCAGGTTTCGATCCCTAGCAGTCCTTCGCTAGGTGCCCAGCAGCCCTTCGCCAGGACTTTGTTTCCTGGCAGTCCTTCGCCCCCTTCGCTAGGACTTCTTTCTGCACACTTGAGTAAATTCGTTAGATCACAAATACTACTTAACTTTGAGTCCTTTGCCAATATCAAAACAAGGTTCGATATGGTGCTTCCTACACCAACAGTTATATGAGGAGGGAGCATTGACAATTAGGAAGGGGGTTCTCCTGGTCCTCTCCATCCTGTCGGTGCCTAATGAGAGCGATAGGGTGATTTGCCCTATCGGCTGTACTTGATACCCCGTGAAGCCGAACAGTGGGATCGAGACCAGGAGTAGCTCATTCTCGTCGATCTGCATCTGGTCCAGACCTGCCTTGTACAGGATGTTCACGGAGCTTCCCATGCCCACGAAGATGCGATTCACCTTGTAGTTGGCAATGCGAGCTATGATCACTAATGTGTCCTCATGGGGAGCTTTCACTTCTTCCAAGTCGGCTGGTCCGAATGATATTGTAGGGTCATGCTCCTGGCTTTGACTCGTCCCGATTGAGTAATTTTCTAGTCGCCAAGTATGAAACTTCCTTGCCTAGTGGGAGTCCCCTCCGGTGGGTCCTCCGGAGATTACTCCGACATGCCCAGAGGGCGGGCCACGCATAGGGGGCTTGCCCTTCTGGGGATCTCTTTCTAAGGAGAGAGAACTTCGGGGTGCAGGCCCCTGACTCCTTCCTCGCGACCATGACCAAGACTGATGCCAGGTCTCTCTCTCCCCGGCATGTTGTCGCCGAGGAGAGAGGCTTC
This sequence comes from Boesenbergia rotunda, assembly GCA_024364735.1. NCBI lineage: Eukaryota > Viridiplantae > Streptophyta > Magnoliopsida > Zingiberales > Zingiberaceae > Boesenbergia > Boesenbergia rotunda. Next base: position 341,447 of record JAGFNQ010001554.1, read on the forward strand.
GACGTGGAGACCTTCGGCGATATCCCGGTTTATTCCACTATCTCCGAGGTTTGGTGTCTGCCTCCACACTGAACTTCTTTTTCAAGGCGTGACATTCCTCGGTGGAGTGTGTTGAGCTTCCATGAAAAATGCAATACTTCTGCCCTGGCTCCGGCTATTCGGTGTCCATCGTCTCAACCAGCCTGCGCCTACCCACCCACTGGTCCTTCCCGAGGTGAAGGTCTTTTCCTCGAGTCGGAGTTGGGGGCTCCCTCCTTTCAGACCGGGGAACAGCGGGAGGGAGGACTCTGCCTGGTTCCTTGCGACGGGCGTATTGTACCTCCTCCACGTTAACGTGTTTGACGGAACGCCCCAGCAGGTCATCCAAACTGGCAGGGGCTTCTTCTCCAGGGATCGGAAGAAATCCCCTTCCACGAGCACTTGAGTGTAGGCACTGACCAGGATTTCTGACGTCACGCCTTGCGCTACCCTGTTGAACCGTTGGATGTACTCCTTCAGTGACTCCTTTGGCTTCTGCTTGAGGGCAAACAGATTGAGCGTCGTCTTCTGATAGCGATGGCTACTGGCGAAATGTTGGAGGAAGGAGGTTCTCAACTCCGCGAAGGAGTTGATAGAACCTTGCGGCATCCTCTGGAACCATCATTGGGCTGCTCCAAACATGGTATTCAGGAACACCCGGCACTTTACACCATCAGTGTAATGGTGCAAGAGTGTCGCGTTCTCAAACTTACAGATGTAATCCTCCGGATCCATCTTCCCATCATAATCGGCGATCTCAGGCCCCCGGAACTACTTTGGCATAGGGTCCTCCACAATCTCAGATGAGAACGGAGTAGAGGGAACCTTATGGGAGGCCTTAGGTTCCTCCCTTTTCCCTTGTCCCTCTTCGTGCCTTTGCGCACTGGAGGTCACCGAGTGGGCCTTCTCGATATCTCCAGGAGAATCTCTTCGGGGACCTGGGGCTGCTCCTTCCCGTCGTCCCACTTGGGTGACGGATCTCTGCGAGTGCGAGATGGAGACTCTAGGGATCTCATCTCGTGCAGGAGCCCCTGGTTGCGAGACAGCTTGTTCGACTTGGTGTTGCTCAAGCACTTCTTTGATGGCGTTGGCCACCAAGCGGTCCAGTTCCTCCCTTGTCATGACAATAGGTTGTCCCTCTAGTCCTGCCATCGGTTCTCCTTCAGGTGCTTTGCTGGTATTCACACAGATGACGTCAAATTTGTTCCAGAAGGAATTGACGTCAATGGTCAGTCACCGAGGTTCAGCCCACGTGTATGCTGACAGGAGGGGGAGGAACTCTGCGCCCTGCAAGATCAACACGAGCATTAGAGGAACACGCCAGAGGTTGTCCGGCGGAGCCCACTCCAACGCTCAAGTCAGTGCCTCGATGGAGAGGAGCAGTAAGCAGGAAAAAATGTATGAGTAACAATGAGTGCATAACCCCTTTACCAGAGGGGTTGGACTACCTTTTATACCTGCGGCGGCTGCCTTGGCGCGTCCCCATGATCTGTGTCACTTCCCCCCCCCCCCTTCGGCAGTTACTAGATAGCTTTTGAAACGGGTCACGTCGTCATTACGTGTTTCGACCTGTTGCGGCATTTAAGGGTCATGATGACTCCGCTTTAATAGGGATGCTTATCCATTGATCCGAGAAAAGAGGGGGGGATCGTTACTTGAGGTCGAATGTTACTTGGGCTCCGCTTCCCCGAGGTGATCTCAGGGTCTTCTGGCCCTGGCGATCGCGAGTCCTCTACTTCCCTGAGGCGATCTCGGGACCCGGCTTCCGGGGTGATCCCGGGAGGGGTTTTCTGACCTGATATTCAGGGGCATGTCTCCCAAGAGGGGCCCTGGAGGCTCACTTCCCGAGAGTATCCCGAGAGCTCTAACAGAGGAGTCGCTCAGACTCATCCCATTTTGCCACGCAACTTCTTTATCCCACGGGCTATTCAACCCCATCAATCATAAAAAAAAATATCCTTTCGAAAACAAAGTTTTTGAAAAAGATTTTTAACTTTACTTTTTCTACACTCCCCTTTGCCAATATTAAAAAAAATTACAATAAATATTCTTTTTGAAAGTATATTTATCTTTATTCTCCCCTTTTTTTGATAGAAAATTTTAATTAAGGAGACAAAAAGAAAATATTGAGTATCAAAGACTATGAATTTTGCAAAACCATAAGAAAATTTTGAAAAAGTTAAAAAAAATGTCAAGAGTTATGTTTTAAGAAAGCAAATGATAAGCAACAAGTAACAAATTATAAAATAATTAATCAGTAACTAAGAATTAATGCTAAAGAACTGAATTTGAACCAAGTTAATATTCCTATTGAATCCAAGCATGATTTAAGTCTAAAAAAGTAAACCATGCAATAATTTTTTTAAAAAAAATTATAATAATCAAATCTTAATTCCTTAGGTCCCTGTCTAACCCAGTTTGTTATTTACTAACTGTTATAAAACAGTAATTTTTACTTGGGTTAGTCAAGTTAAGTAGTCTAATCAAGTTAGACTTTCTAAGCTTGATTACTTAACTTGATTGTTGTTCAATTGTATTTATTGCCCCATCTACTTTAAATGCATTGACTTAAAGCATCTTGAGTCAAGGCATAGACCTAAGCATCTTAACCCAATCTAAGTTGTCAATCAAAGTATCATAATGTCCTTGTGAGATGTTGGCTTCTAAATCTATAGAAACATGTAAACTAGTGTTAAGTCCTAGGTTAAGTCCATAACGAATAAATCCTTCATTGTAAAGGGGGTATTTTTTGAAAAACTAAGACAAAAAATTAAATAAAAAGTTAAAACGATATGATTAAAGATATGAATTTTTGAAAGACAGTTAATGGTTTGAAAAAAATGTTATTTTAAAAAAAAAGATTTTTAAAAGAAAATGACAAGAACCATAAAACACATGAATAAATTAGCCTATTCTACTGAGCAGATTCAAATAAGCAACCAAGTCAATAAAAGTCAATTTGAATCAACTAAGTCATAAAAAGGTCAAGATCTAATCCATCCAAAGTCAAAGTACAAACAGGACTACTATGAAGATGAGCCCAGATGCAATGACCGAAACATGGCCATCATGTCTTCATGTCGGGTTTGATCTGCTGCTAGTGTCTCCACAGGATGGGCCTCCATATCCTCCCGAAGACTATGAACCTTCACCTCAATCCATGTAAGGCATTAGTCCTAGTCAAAGGAGGAGGTGGTGGTGGAGACTATTGCAACTGCTCCTCGATCTCGATAGCGAGGCTTGCGACATCGATGTCCTCATCGTCCTCTGAGTCATCCTGTGGTGGAGCGTCTCGTCGTCTCCATGAGATGACCCCGGTAGCCGAGATGTCTACCGCTGCTAGGGAGAAGTTCCTAGACCCTACTTCATCGAACTCCGTCATCCTAACGATCTCTCCGACAGAAATATCACATCCATAATAGTAGAAGAGTGTGGTTAAGATGTGACAATAAGGTGTCTGCACTCTCGATCGGGTTGAGACAATGGACATGTAAATGATGGTCTGGAACATATGAAGTCCAATGTCTATGTCCAGGTGGTGGATCATTGCATAGAGTAGGAAGGAGAGGAAAGGTCACATGACCGCTACATCCCGAGAGGTCAGGGGTAGAATGCAGCGAACCAAGACTCAATAGAGTGCATAGTCCTGATCGACATATCAAAAGTTTTGCACCGTCGAATCTCTTACATCCCCGAAAAAATAAGAGTAAAGTGTATCAAGGGTGATGTGAGCGTAGGGAGCAGGAAAGGGAAGGTCCATAGGAGGGTAACAAACAAAAGTGGACTAAGAAGGTTGCAGTCCAAGATATCTAGTAAATAAAGTAGGAGTGATGGTAAGTTGAAGGGACTGAACCATGGTAGAATAGCAAAAGTCATCAATTTTGACCAAGTTATTATAGAACTCAGCACATAAGGTTGTGTTTATTGAACTATTACAGTGCACTAATCGGTCAAGTTGGTAGTAGTTAATGGCATCTACAGCTAAGGGACAGAATTGGTTAAAGAAACATCTACTGAGATAGTTGGTTTTGAGAAGTTTATATATAGTGGTTGCAAACTTATTAAAGAGGACTAATGAAAGAAACCTAGGGTCAGGGCTAGGCTTAGCAGCAGGGTTAGTATCAATAACACGACGTTTGCTAAACAAAATAAATAGCATTATGATTAAAAATCTAAAATTTTGAAGACAAGTTTAAGACCAAAAAAAAATCTTACCGAGGAGGCATAGTCGGAGATTAGGAAGGGAGGAAGACCCTCGGTTGATTGCGACCGCTTGGGGATGGCTTAGAAGTGAAGAGGAAGAGAGTAGAGAGGGTGGTTTGGTGTGGGGTTGAAGGCTATTGGCGGGGTCTTTTATAACCCCGGCCAGGCACCCGAGTGCCTTTAGAGGGCGCCCGGGTCAGAAAAAAAACATGAGGCGCCCGAGTAGCTACTCGAGTGCATGGAGTCAAGCTTTTGGCAGTGTGTTTGACTGGCTCCCCTAGTTTTGTAAAACCAGGGGTGCCTCGACGATGGTGAGGCAAAAAGCTTCGGGCCCCGATTGACCATGTTTCACCGGGAATTTAACACATACAATCAAATCAAAAGTTTATAATTTTTTAGAGAGTTTGAGTTAAATTTTGAAAAATGATTAAGTTAAATTTTAAAAAATTGTTAAGTTTAATTTTGAAAAAATTGTTTAAGTTAAATTTTGAAAAATTATTTAAGTTAAATTTTGAAAAATTATTTAAGTTAAATTTTGAAAATTATTTAAGTTAAATTTTGAAAATTATTTAAGTTAAATTTTAAAAATTATTTAAGTTGAATTTTGAAAATTATTTAAGTTGAATTTTGAAAATTATTTAAGTTGAATTTGGGTAAAATTGTAAATTAAGTTTAATAAATTAAAGGTGAAATTAATTAATTTTGTAAGGTTGGTTGGGTTAGACTAAACTTTGAGGTCCTAAGCATCTCCCCCATTTCTAAGTGACAAAACAGGGTACCCTTATCTGTTTTGTGAGATGCATTAAATTTTAACTTTGAATTTCAGTTAGAACTATGATTTGATTGAACTTTGAGTTAGATTCAAGTATAACAATTAGTAAATTGAAAATAAATTTCAATAATCGGCTTCCAGGTCTTGGCAAAGCACAGGGGTCTTCTTGGTTATCGAAGCAACGACCCATTCCTAGACAAGTCTTTTAAAGAAATTTTATTTTGAAGTTACTCTTTGAGAAACTCTGATCTAACTAGTCGAGGATGTGGCGAGGTAGCTTCGGCTAGTTCCACCGGACTAAAAAAATCAAATTGAGTACGCCTTACCCTACCTGACTCTTTTGACAAGCTTCCCTAACGTACTATCATCTTGCCCCATCCTAATACTAGGTTGTTCAAGTTTCAATCAAGTCAGGTCCTTATCTAACCATTTATATTCCTAAGCATGGCATTTTGTAGAAAATAAATAAACAAATATCAAGCAATAATTCAAAAGAAATATGCAAGGAAATCATCTAATTAAGAAAATAGTTTTTCTATTGGCTCCCCCTGCACTAAAACCTCGATATGGACTATCTAAGATGTGAATCTTATCCTTGGGGATCCAATAGTGATTTGGTCCTGCTTGATTAGTCAAGCTTAGCTTCGAGACCCATGCTTGGACTCGGATTCTAGTTTGGTTCAACACAGAATAATAGGATCTCTACCGTGAGTTGGTTCGGTAACCAAGTCTGAATCGGTTGAGAACAAATTTCTATTTTCCAAGAATCATGTCAAGAGTCTTGGAACTTGAGGTAAACCATTCCAGTGCAACTCTAAGTTCCTTCACTTGAGTTTTCAAGGAGAAATTCTCTTTCTAAAGTTGTTGAACTTGAGTTGAGGTTCCTTCCTGAATAGTCTCTGTCAAGAAGCTTGAGTTGGCCTCCTCCTTTAGGACTTTTACCTCCTGTTAGAGGGACTCAGCCCGGATGTTGGCTTTGGCCAACTTACGTGACAAATATGAAATTAAATCATATAATTGAGATTCTGAAAAACCCCTTATAGTGATTCGGTTGTCTTCTGGCATTGACAGAGTTTTGGTTCCGCGGCTTTCTTCCGGTTCTATTTCTGACTCGGTGTCGAGTTCTTCCGAAACCGTCAGCGTGAGGAGGTTGGATTGAGGTGCTTCTTCTTCATCCTCCGAAGATGACTCGTCCCACGTAGCTTGAAGCGCCTTCTTCCTCCGAGTCTTCTTGGCCTCCTTTAAGTTGGGACACTCTGATTTGAAGTGACCGTTCTTGTTGCATCCATAACAGGTGATGTCAGTCTTCCCTTTTGGACTAGTTCTTGGTTCAGTTGGATCATCCTTTGGCTGAACCTTCTTCTTCTTCTTTCTATGCCCTTTGATCATCTTGTAGTAGTTCCGAGCCATTCTGACAAGCTCGGTATGGTTGATGTCGTCGTCGTCAAATTCTGAGTCGGAATCGAACTCAAGTATCGGTTATGGCTTTTTCTTCCTTAGTTTGCCTGGGACTTTACCTACAAAAAGAGCGACATCTTTCTCGACCAGTATAGAGTTAGTCTGTTGGTGATAATAGTACCAGATCTAACCTTATTTTGATAAGTGGCAAAGGGTTCAAGTTAAGCTAGTATGGTGTACTAATGGATTTGTGGCGATTGCAGGAAAGTCCTATGTAAGCTAGGTATGAAGTCTTGACCTGCAGGGTTGAGCACGAAGTCCTAGTCAGGGATCAGGCAACGAAGACTTGGCGAGTGAAGTCGAGCACGAAGACTTGATCCGGGGGACCGGGCAGAAGACTTTGTCGAGCGGGGATCGCGGGCAAGAGTCGAGACGGGTCGAGGTCGAATGTTGTCGAGTTCCTAGTTCTTGGAGGCCGAGCAAAAGTACAACCAGAGGTTCCGGGTGGCAACAAGTAAACTCTCCTGAGAGGAGTAGGTGAGGACGAGTTCCTCGGTGAGGGAATAGTAGGCATCGGTCTGACCTAGGGTTTCGATTGAATCCTGAAAGTCAGGACCAAGACAGCATTGGCTGTGATTCATACATGTGTTTGTTATATATTATTGGATGTATGGAACTAACCCCTGTTGCAACTAAAAGGAGAAATCAACTTGACTGGGGCGCCTGAGTGTTGGCAAACGGTGGCTGAGCTGGCACAATGGTCAGATTCCTAGGTGATGTGGCAAGTGTTGAGTGGAGGAGCCACGTTAGCACTCAGGCGCTTGACTAGGATAGAATTTGACCAGGCAACAGATAGAGTTTCCGCCCAATACACTGCGACAGGGGTGCCTGAATGGTCATTCAGGAGCATGAGTAAGTATTATAAAAAGGGGTCGAGTGCAGCAGTCCAAGCAACGAAGCTATACACTGCGATCACTTTCTTCTTCTGTGTGTTGCGCGACCAAAGATCCGATAATGCTGAAACGTCATCCGACTCTCCGAACGTAGATCTGTTCACTCACTTCAGGAGTCAGTATATTTGTTTATTTTCTATTGCACACGTCAGTTTGTAACTTATAAACATTCTTGCAATTTTTAGTAACACCCAAAGTAAACGATCAAGGACCACGCCTTGTAGTAGGAGCTGGTCAAGACTCCGAAGCAAGTAAAACCAACCAGAGTTAGCGATCTTATTTTGTTTCTTGCTTCCACTACTTTCTCTCTCTCTCTCTAACTCCTATGCTTACTCTCAAAATTTCCGCTGTGTACTTTGCTTACTTTATTCAAGTGTTAAATTCGATGGTCTTTTTTTAAGCGAAATTCATGCCCCCCCCCCCCGCCCCCTTCCTCTATCGCTCAATCTCGATCCTACAATTGGTATCAGAGCGGGGACTACTCAATTTTAGTGAAACCACCACTTGAGCACTTTTCAGATTTTTCGTAGTTTTTTTGTTAAAGGATAATCTTGCCATTTTTTTTAGTTCACTTCATTCACATTTTTTTCCCCCACACTGCTAATCCAAGACAAAAGTCTTAGTACATTCTGTTGTTTTTGTGTTTGCAAGTTCGGATTTCTCTCTACTATTCTTATGGCCTTGCAAGAGGGCTACAGTACTGTTCGCCCCCATCTCTTCTCTGGGGAAGACTTCAGGTATTGGAAGAGCCAGATGGAAGTCCACCTGAAAACTCAGGTGGACATGTGGATAATAATCCAAACCGGATTTAACCTTCCAAGAGACGAGCAAGGGGTGGTACTAAACTACGACAAATGGGATGTCTCTGCCAAGAAAAGAATCAAAGCTGACGCAAAGGCGACACAGACCATCTAATGTGGGCATACCAAGGAGGAGCTTAACCGAGTCGGACCCTTCAACAGCACAGAACTCTGGAACAAACTCTTAGAACTCCACGAAGGAACCTTCGACACTAAGGTGAGCCATCGCGATCTATTGTTGAATAAGTTATATAATCTAAAAATGCAGAACGGAGAAACTGCTTCCCAATTGCACGCTCGAATTCAAGAAATTATGAATGGACTCCACATCATCAGGCACACGATCGAGAACAGAGATCTAATAAGGTATACGTTAAATTCATTCCCTAGAAACTCATTCAAGGCATCTATGGTTGATGCCAATAATGTTTCTAAGGACCTTTCGAAAATAAAATTAGATGAGTTATTTTCTGTATTCGAGTTACATGAGCAGATTAACGGTTCCCTTATAGAGAAAGGTGTGGCTTTGATTATAGGAAAAATCAAGAATAAGACACCGGAACCGGATTCTGACTCAGAATCTGAAGAGGAAGAGCTGGTGGAGCTTGTGAATGTCGTTCGAAAGTTGTTCAGAGCTCGAAAGGTCGAAAAGAATAAGAAAATGGGATATCCAAAGGATGATGCGGTTGAACCAAATAACAAGGCGGATATCACCTGTTATGGGTGTGGAAAGAAGAGGCACTTCAAGTCCGAGTGCCCAAACGCAAAGGAGACAAAGAAGTAATGGAGGAAGAAGGCATTGCAAGCAACCTTGGACGAGTCGTCTTCGGAATCGGACGAGGATGAACCAACGCACTCCAACCTCCTCGCCTTAACATCTAAAGATGAGATTGACATCAACTCCGAATCGGATGAAGAAAGTGAGCAAGGAACCATCTCACTGTCGGAAACAGACCGACTTAAGGTAATGGGTTTTTCCGAACTGGATCTTTACGAGTTAATTTCCTACTTATCTCGCAAACTGACTAAGTCTAATGATCGGGGCAGGTCTCTCCGAGAGGTGGTAAAACTCCTTAAGGAAGAAACCTACTCGAGTCCTTTGACTAAGCAAGTTCAGGAAGAAACCTCAACTCAAGTCCAAGGACTTGAGGAAGAGAATTCCTCCCTAAAGGCTCAAGTCAAAGAACTCAGAGCAAATTTGAAACAATTTATCTTGGGATCCAAGAATCTTGATATGATTCTTGGAAAACAAAATTCTTTTCTGAATCGATCTGGAATTGGGTTTAAATCTAATTCACGAGTTAGGTCCTACTACTCAGTAATTAACCGTCCTAGCATCTGAGCCCAAGCATGGGTCCCCAAACTAAACTTGACTTATCAAGCCGGACCAAATCAATATTGGATTCTCAAGGATCATATCTATTACTTAGATAGACCATATCGAGGATATGATCCAGGGAGAGCTAATAAAATTATTTATGTGGTTAGATAGTTTTTGATTGAATACCTTCCTTGATGATTTTTTTTTTACAAATTATCATGCTTAGAATTAGAAATGGTTAGTTAAGGACTAGATCTGATTGAAACTTGCACAACCTAGTATTAGGGTGGGGTGAACTGATAGTACGTTAAGAAAGTCGTCTAGGAAGTCAAGTAGGGGGAGGCGTATCCTATTTGGTCTTCTTAGTCCGGTGGAACTAGCCGAAACTACCTCGCCACATCCTCGACAAGTTAGACCAAGGTTATTGAATGAGAAATTTAAAAATATTATTTTTTTATGCGGTTTTGTCTAGGAACGGTTGTTGATCCAATAAGGCCAAGGCCAAAAAAGGCCCCTGTGCCTCGCCGAGACCTGGAAGCCAAATATTGAAATTTATTTTTAAATTACTAATTCTTAAATCTGAATCTAACTCAAGGATCAATCATATCATAGACTGAACCTAATTTTCAAAATAAAATTGAAAGCATCTCATAAAATAAATAAGGATCCCTGTTTTGTCACTTAGAAATGGGTGAGATGGTTAGGATGAATAAAAGTTAGATCAATCCAAATCTTGTTAATTTTTTTCTCATCACAAAAATTCTTTTTCAAATTTATCTTTATCTATTTCAAAAATTCATTTTCAATTTTTTCTTAATCTTTTTCAAAAAATTCTTTTTCAAAATTTGTTTTCAAACTTTTCTCAGTCTTTTTCAAATTTTTTTTACAGCTAATCAGATCAAACTGGTTAGACCGAACTCTGTCTCACAAAATCAATCATAGATTTAACATACTTGATCACTTAAAGTTGGTGAGACAGATTAGGCAAGTGAACTTGAACAATCTATCCTGTACCTCTACTAAACTGGATCCAAACTAAGCTACTTTATATGTAGGAACATAAAGATTTGGATCAGTGGATATTAGATAATGGGTGCTCCAGACATATGATTGAAGACGAGTCAAAGTTCACCAAACTAAACTATAAGTACATAGAAACAGTGGCATTTGGCAACAATGCTATACTTAAGGTAATCGGTTCAAGTAATATTGAACTGAGCTCCGACTTTATTATCAAAAGGTCCTTTTGGTTGACAGTTTTAAATTTAATTTATTCAGTATTAGTCAGCTCTGTGATACTGGATGCTTAGTCACTTTTACCAACCAAAACTGCCTAATTAAGAATTTACAAGACTCAAAGGTTGCCCTAAAAGGACTTAAGAAAAATAACATCTATGTCATAAACCTACCTACCTTACTTAAGTGTTATCTAACTCAAGTAGAAGAAACTAAACTCTGGCATAGGAGATTAGGACATGCCAACCTAAAACTATTCCCCAAACTCAGCCAAAAAGGACTTGTAAAGGGTATACCCAAACTTAGGAATCTTGAATATTCAGTTTATGGTCCATGTCAACAAGGTAAACAGACCAAGTCTACCCACAAACTTACCTAGCCTAACCAGACCTGACCCAATATGTACATGAGCTCCAACACCAAGACCAATTTGATTCTCACGACGATGAATTTATAAGTTTGTCACAAATTCTGCGACGAATTATTATATTTGTCATAGAATTTGTGACGAGTTTTCAAATTTGTCGCAGATGTTTTGCGACGAATAAAAAATTTATCGTAGTTTTTGCAAACAAATTTATGTTTTCATCCCAGAAAATCAGCGATAAATTCGGTTATTCATCGCAACATCTGCGTCAAATTTTTTATTCGTCGGAAATAATCTGAGATAAATTTTAAAATTCGTCGCAAATTCTACGACAAATATCATAAAACGTTGTATATTTTTTGCGACGAATTTGAAATTTTGTTGTAGAATTTGCGATAAATTTCATAATTTATCGCAAAATTTGTGATGAATTTCTCAATTTGTCGTAGATTCTGCAACAAATTTTATATTCATCGCAAAAATTGCGACAAATTTTGAAAAAAAAAATTGCAACAAATTTTACGATGAAAATTGAATTTGTCACAAATTTTGCGACGAAAAATGAATTTGTCACAAAATTTGCGACAGGATTCTGAGACGACTATTTGTCGTAAATTTCATCGCAAAATTGAGTGTTTTCTGTAGTTACTAAATTGCTCATCCAATGCTTTTATTGTCAATAAAGGTAGATATTATAAATAAATCAAAACGGTAATAGAACAAATTTCATGTTCAATATGCAAAGATCAATTCAGTATAAATAAATAAACTTTAAAAGTATTCAGTTGGTTAATATTTTTAAATCGAAAATATGAAATATTAATAAATAATATTCATGAATCGGCTATCTAATATAGCTAGTGAATCATATCCATGATACAACAATTAAATTTTATCTCATTAAATAAAATCGACTATATAAATTTTTCTACGTCATTAAATTTTATTTCCTACTATATTATCATTTATATTTAAATAAATTTAACTTATTTTATTATTACTAACTAAGTCTTTTTGGTCATCTTCGTCGTCATTTGATGTGTATATTTATCATAGTTTTACATCTCCTAATCGAAGAATTTATTGGTCGTATAAATATATATGTGTATCATCTTTAACATGTCTCTCGAAGTTCTTCCTCAATAGATATAACTCTGACTCTCTCTATTAATATTCTCATTTCTTATTTCGACTATCCTCGTATGTCGACACGTCTACTCTAACATCCTCATTTATATAACTCTCATATTATGTTTATGTGTTCGAGCCATAGCCTAATATTTAACATCATATAGTATAACAAGTCTAATCGTCGTTTTGTAGATCTTCCCTTTAAGTTTTAAAGGTACTTTACAATCATATAAACACTCGATGACCTCCTCCATTTCAATCATTCTGTTTATATTCTATGTAAGGTTCTCTCTCAATCCCTTCATTATTTTGTAAAAATGATCCTAAATACTACAAACTCTCAGTTTTAGACAACTCATCATTTCTTATCTTAACAATTATCTCATTATATCTAATATTGCTAAACATAAATTTCATATATTCTATTTTTACTCTACTAACTCTAAAACCTTTCACTTTTACTATTTCCTGTCAAGATTCTAGTTTAGCATTTACTACTTCACGTGTCTCATCTACCAAAATAATATCATCTACAAACAACATACACCACATTATAATTAGTGTAAAAAGATAAGCACTTAGAGTTGATCTTAAATATAACTCTGTCTTTATTGAAAATGTTTCAGTTGATCCACCTGAAGTCTTTACTCTGGTAGTTATATTCTTATATATATCAATATTTAGTTCAATATATATTACGCTAACGCCTCTTTTCTAAAATTCTCCATATAATTTCTTATGAGACTGTATCAAAAGTTTTTTCTAAGTCAATAAATATCGTATATAGATTTTGTTTTTGCTCCCGATACTTTTCAATTAGTTGCTTGAGAATATGTATAGCTTTTATTGTCAACCTTCTAAGCATAAACCATAGTCTCTTTTCTTAATCTTTTTCTATTACTTGTTTCCAAAATTTCATGGTATGACTCATTAATTTAATACCTTTATAGTTTGCATAATTGTGTACGTCTCCCTTGCTCTTATATAAGAAAACTAGAATACTTGTCCTCCATTTATCAGACTTTTTTTTGTTTTCAATATAATGTTAAATAATTTTGTAAGTTATTCAATATATTATTTCCCTAAGCACTTCTATACATCTATCAGAATATCATCTGGTCCAACGGCTTTTCTATTTTATATCCCATTTTAAACTTGTTCTACTTTAAAGTTTGAATTTTAAGATAAAAATTTAAATTTTTATACTTATTTAACCTACTTAAATTACCAAAGTTAAGTTGGTCACCTAAACCTTTAGTAAAATGTTGATGAAAATATCTATTAAGTTGCTCTTTAATTTCTCCATTAGTTACTAGTATTATATTACATTCATCATTAATACATTTTATTTGAATTAGATCTCTTGTCTTCTTCTCTCTCACTTTAGCTATTCTATAAATGTCTCTCTCCTCTTCTTTTGTATCCAATTTTCAATATAACCATTCAAAAGTTTTGTTTCTTCATTCACTGCTTTCTTACCCTTTTTCTTGGCTATTGTATAATTTTTTGAGTTTTCCTCGTTTTACAAATATATAATTCCTTATAGGTTGTTCATTTTTTTCACTTTTTCTTATACTTTCTCATTCTACCACCAAGATTCCTTGGTAGTGCATACCCCCTTGATTCACCGAGTACATGTAGGATTGGTGCCGTCGATAGAGGGGGTGAATATCGCTTTCAAAAAATTATTCGGATTTGTAAAAGTAAGTGAGTACATAACAAAAAAAATGAAGCGCTAACACATTTATTTTTACTTGGTTCGGAGTCTTGTAACGGCTCCTTCTCCAAAGCTTACTTTCGGTAATTTTATAATTCGTTAAGATGTAGTACAAATTTCAAGTACAATGCAAGTAAGAGTAAATACAAAGTATACCGATAATAAAGAGTAAGAAGAACTGAAGTGCGTCTTTGTCGGAGCGGTGTTTCGACGTTGTTGAACCATTTCGGCGCAGCACACGAGAGCACAATGATGTAGAAAGTTGATTTTGAGTCTTTGGTGGTATAACCCTTATATAGGGTCATATGGGTGCCCATAAGCATATATGGGGACCCGTGTTGCTTCGATCCAACCGCCGCAACCTTACTCTGCTTGGTCCAAGATTTATTCTCACTCAGGCACCTGACTGCTCTCGGGCGCCTATGTTGCTGATGTGGAGCCTCCACTCAGCATGCACCAACTTAGCTGAGCCTTGGCTGAGTCACAGGTACACGCGAGCCTGAGTCCCTCTCAAGCGCCTATGTTCTCAGGCACCTGAGTGCCGCCAGTCGCTGGTTTGCTTAGCTACAACACAGGGTTAGTCCAACAATAATATGTAAAGGAAAATGCATGCAAGATAGCCAGTACTGTCCGATCCTGACTTTCAGGTTTCAACTAAAATCCTAGGTTGGACCGATGCCTACTGTTCCCTCTTTCGAGAAACGTGTCCTCACCTACTCCACTCTAGAGAAGTTACCTGTTGCCAACTGGCACCTCCGGTTGGTCTTTTGTTCGAACTCCGATGACTCTGGATATTGCGACGTCCATATCTCAACCCGTCTCTACTTCTATTTGTTGTCCTCGCTAGGCTAAGGCTTTTACCCGATCTTCCGGATTAAGACTTCGTGTCCAACCTCCAGTCAGGTCTTCATGCCTAGTCTTCCGAACCAGGTCTTTGTGCCCAACCCTCAGTCAGGTCTTCATGCCCAACTTTACTCACCAGGTCTTCGGTGCTCAACCCTCAGTCAGGTCTTCGTACCCAACTTTAGTCACCAGGTCTTTGGCGCCCAACTCTCAACAAGGATTTTGTGCCCAATCCTACAAATCAGGACTTAGTTCCTAATTACACTAAGACTTTCCTGAACACTCAATGAAATGTATTAGATCACAAATAAATACTTAACTTTGAACTCTTTACCAATATCAAAATAAGGTTTGATATGGTGCTTCTGGCACCAATAGTATACTCTTTGTTACTATTTTAACTTTCATACCATTTGATTCCATATTGTATTCATCGTATATTTTGCCTAATACTTGTACTCCTATCTTCTCCTTAAATATGTTTTGTTACTCATTCTTTAACTTCCACCATTTAATTCTAGAAGTTGTGTACATTTTTCTTCTATTTATACTAGATTGAGATGTATATCCAACACTACTAATATATATTGGGTAGTTAAGTTTTCTCCAGGGATGACCTTACAATTTTTATAAATTTTTTATTCCTTTTCCTAATCATAAGAAGTCAATTTACGGTTTATTATTTTTACTTTTAAACGTGATCAATTGTTCTTATTTTTTCTTAAAAAACATATTAACTAATATAACAGCATATCATATGTTATCGCAAAATCCAATATAGTTTTCCTTTTTTTCATTTCTTATTCCAAAATCATAACCCTATGCACCCTCTTGTATTATTCATTTTTTACTCTGATATGCTTATTTAGATCCTCTCCTATTAAAATTATTCTATTTGACGAATATTTTATAATACTTCATCTAAGTCATCCTAAAATTTGATATAGTATCTTCATCTAATCCTACTTGAGATGCATATATACTAATTACATTCATAGTTGCTTTCGTTACTATTATTTTGAGAGCTAAAATTCTACCCCCTTTCTAATTACTCCTACAACCTCATCCTTTAACGAACTATTTATGAAAAAAAATTATTTTATTTTGTATTTTACTCTTTCCTGTATACTATAACTTAAACTCGAATTCTCTATCATATTTATCTTCTCACCTACCAATTTTATCTACTACCTTAATTACTTTATCAATGAGTATTTCTATGTTATATGTTTCAAATCTCAGAATATGAATTTTCCTATAATATTTGTTAGTATTTAACCTATGGTGTGAAAACTCTTACTATTTAACACTATATTAATTATTCTCCTAATTATCGTATCTACTACCTTGATTACTTTAGCAATGAGTATTTCTATGTTCTATATTTTAAATCTTAGAATATAAATTTTCCTATAATATTTATTCGTATCCAACCTATGATGTGAAAACTATTACTATTTAACACTACACTTAAGTTCTCATGAGGATATAGCGATGTTTGCAACATGAACTTTTATATATTTAATACTATATCCGAGTTCTGGAAATGTAATGATCTTTGCTGAGATGTTATAATCGAACCCTGCAACGCATTCCTTTTGAGTAATAATCTAATATTAACATAATAATTTAATGAATCCATTGAATGTTTATCATAATTTAACGGTGACTGATAATTTAATGTAATTCTCCACTTTTATCTAAGCTTGGGACGAACCATTACATGATAATTCGTCATGGACTAAGTTAATCATATCCATGCTCCATCAATAAATTTTATTAATAAAATAAAATAAATAAATTTATAATATCAAGTTCATTAATCAATTAAAAAATATATAGAATTTTAAACAATCAAAGTTCGATTTATGAGATTGATAAAATAATAAAGCCAGCCAAACTTAAACAAGGCTTAATTAATTTTAAATGACTCAGATTGGTTATCTATTTAGCTTGACTGTATACTGCCTTCCATGGAGACATGCAATTATGATTGAAAATTGATTAAAGCGAATAAATAAGAGTTATATCTTTGTGAATTAAATAAAATGCAAATCAATTCATTAGTTACTTTGACTGCTTTGGTTCTGAAGTAAACAGTTAGCGAGGATGGCATCTCTTCATTAGTCATGAATTGTTGTTGGTATTGTGCACTCAACTGCAGCTTATAGCACCTGCTATCATTAACAATGACTGCCCTTAAAAACTGCCAACTGTCTTCTACGAGGGATTATTAACCAAGTTCAGAGACAAGCTTGGACATTGCAGAACAGATAGAATGATCCTAATGATCCTAGGTCAGATGATACAGTGAAGTTCAGGATTCATTCACAATTAAATTGTGCCTAAGAAGATCATTACTCTTGCAAATAGATTCTATACAATCTAACTCTTGTCGGAAGAAAATAGATTTGCAACTTACATCATAGCTTCAGGAAATGCATACAGCAAGAAAGAAGCCAATGCTTCCCATGTGTGCTTACAAGTCCGTAATATCCCTCACAATCAATACTAACATTAATAGTTCGAACAAGCAAAAGGACTAGGCCATGGTAGAAGAATAATATAAACCTTTACTTGTTCACCAGGAAATTAAACAATTGATCGTTTTGGGGTGACAATATGTCTCTGGTTCACTGACTTAAGGAACCATTTCCTCTTAAACAAGATGAATAAAAATAAGCAGATGGAGACCACAATATATATCTCCAGGTGAATACCTCTCAGATACTGGACCAATTCTAGTTTGTCAGTGCCATCGCAGCTGCAACCAAATATCCTAGGAATATATCTAATTTTGCTTGAATCTTCAGGTTCTAGAATGAAATCCAAACTGGCCGATAAATCTTGTATCAATATTTGTGTAGTCTTTTGCTGGAAACCAGGCATAGATACTGAAACTGGAAAAAATAAAGAACCTAATCAAACCACATCTCTGACATAGCACACTTCATATTTTAGTTCTAAGTAGTAAATATATTCAAATTTAACTACCGGAACAAAGTTAGAGAGAAGTTGGAAAATACATCAGCAGTCTTAATTTCCAGACCATTACAAATCATTTGGGGGCATGCACAACTTCATGGCTGATTAGATAAAAGGGAAATGGAAAATACACTAGCACTGTTATCCTTTAATTAGGAACAATAATCAATTATTTTGTGCACGCACAACTTCACGATTTATTTGGTAAACCATGATGTGCAACCTTTCTATAAAAATAAACAATGACTAGAATTAGAGCAAACTAGGAAAATTATCCTTGAGGATTTTGAGGTTCATTCCCCCGAAGGTTTTTTCTTAGTGCTCAAATACAAGCAAAGAAACAAAGCACATCAAGAGATGCCTATGGAAACAAACTTACCTTTTTCACTACTAAACTTCAAATTTAGGTGATTCTTAAGAGTGAAAACATTAATGCTACTTTGGACAAACTACCTTGATAGCTTTTCCCAGCCCCAGGAGCCAACATTCGATGGTAATCTCCAAGGATACTGCTGGCATTCACCTACAATAGAAAAGGAAAACAAAGTTTACAAATCTTGTTTGAAATGGTTATAATAAGCATAGTTAAACAAGTTTTTAAAAGAAAAATATTGAACTTTGAAGATGTTCTATGCTAGTTTTATGAAAGCAAAGCTCTAGGTCTAGGTTCCTTAGATTGAACTATCCCACATCAGCTAGTTAAAATCACAAATAAGCAAAAATAGCCAATAGCATCAAAAGAGAGAAAATCATATTATTTAAAGAACTAAATTTCACTGTTGAAAATGTATAGAAATAAATTTTGGATAAAATTACCACGGAATTAATCCCCTTGATCATTACTGAAGCAGGCAAAGGATGACCGTCCTTTGAAAATACCCTTCCATGAACCCCAGTCTGAAATGTTGAAGTAACTAGGATATGATTTAATACAATGAAAGTATGACTTCTATGTTGACAGACATTATGCCAAAGTATGACAGAGGAATCTGGATGCAGAGTTACCTTTACCACACTCGCTACAAGGTTTATCATACTCTTTCTATTATATTCCCAGAGAACAGGGAGCTGCACATAAAGAATAAGATAACAATAAACTTCAATTATATAAAGGGGCACATTCAATACATCATATAGTGATGGTTAAAGGATTATAAGTGAACTAAATTCATCTACCAGCAGACATCTAAATTGGTCTCATCAACCAATCCTTCAAAGCAGGACATGTTCGTTTTTACTGTGCTAAGGGTCATTTGATTTGCAGATCCAAACTACATCCGCCATTTATTTTCTTTGCATACCATATATCTAACCTAAATCCTGTTTGAGGGATGTGTTTCATGGATGTGTATGTGAAATTTGCTATGAATGTTAAAAGGAGAATATGATGGAGAGTATTCTGAAAACATGCTGATTCTTCCCATGCACAGAACTATTCACTCACATGTCATCTACAATTGTATTTTCAATCTTCCTTCATGTCACATTCTATACAAGTATACAACTCATAAGGTTAATCCATAACAGACACTATATATCATCTACTGACAAATCATTAGGTTATTATATCTCTCTTACTTTATTGATCTCTTTGAGCCTCATGGAAGCAACAATTGCAGATCTAAAATATTCAGAAGAAACACAAAATTGATTTTGAAGGATGTGTTATGAAAGCATGTTCAGCAATGTTGTCTTATGTTACTTTAACATGCTCATCCAGAGAAAAAACAAATTTTACACTATTTGGCTAGAAAAAAATTTGTCATCTTTGAAAGGAAACATAGTTTCAAACAAACCTCATTCGCAGGAGGCCATTTATTATCGCTAATTTCCAAAGTTAATTCAAAACAGCCACCATGGATGTAGTTCCAATCTTGCATCCCACCATATATAGGATACCTTAAACATAAGATAAATTTCCAGAGTTTAAATAGAAGGGAAAAAAACAACTATCATGGAGATCAACTAGTTAGAGAAGCATAAATCCAGAATCTGCAAGGAATAATAGTCCAGTTATGTCATACCAGAGTGCTCCGTTTGTTATGCCCCCTTCAAATTCTTTACTCAATGACATGTTATAGTGAGAGTGACTATAGACACTAGCCATATAGCGGAAAGTTCTATCATCTGGGCATGCATTGTATTGTTTCCTGCAAAATGGAGATCATAAACTTGAAAAATGTCCATCACATGACACAATTTTTTTTCATTACATGTTCTAACTATTGTGATGAAAATTCGGGAAATCCCAGGTCAAGAAAATCACAGATTGGAATTTATCAAAATTGGAATAGATCTCCCCATAAGAGGGATTAGTGATTTCTCAATATTGCCTATTTACTATTTCCCTTATGTACTTTTCTTACTTTAGGAAAACTATCCTTTGATATAGATACCTAACTAGGATAGCGTTCATGAATTTATCCTAGTGAATAAAGCGTTTGAGGGAGTTTTTATCCCTTCAATTCTTTCTGATGTTATGGCATCAGAGCCATGGCAAGTAACTCTTTGGCTTCAACAACGGCAGAGCTTTTCTGCTACTTTCAATTCAATACACCAATATCCTACCATCCAATCCCACCATATCCTCTCTTGATCTCCATAACCTACAGTTAGCATAAGTTGATGGGAGTAACTTTACAGAATGGTTTCAATTTGTTTCCTTGGTAATCAACGATAAAGGAAAGAACGCATATCACAAGGCTGTCGTTCGTGTTCCTTCAAATGCAGCTCACTACAACAGCTGAGAGGCTGAAAACTTTATCATTATGACCATACTTATATTCAACGGCGCCATGGAGCCAAAGATCAGAAGGATCAACTTATTCTACAAGGCTGCTAAAGAAATAGGGAAAGCAATACAGGATATATATTTTGATATGGAGAATATACCAGAATGCTTTGAAGTGTGCACTGCAATTCAAACCATCCAACTAAGCAATATGGATGTATCAACCTATTACAACTGATTGATGGAACTATTGTAGGAGAGTAATTTGTTTTATGATATGAACTGGGAAAGCCATAATGATGTTGAGCAATACAGCAGATGCTTGAGAAAGATACGTTCAACTTCCTTCAAGGGTTTAATTCTGATCTCAATGAGGGAAGTGAATTACTACTCAGCATCAAGCCCGTTCATCCTCGTGCGAAGCATTTGCTGAAGCCGTTGTGAAGGAAGTCAAAGGTTTCAGATTTTTCATCCATCATCCAGTGGCGCACAGAATCCTGCACTTCCCACTCTCAAGCAAGGAGCAATTCACCTTGGAATCAAGTACCATGGGACAAACAATGGTACGAACACTACAACCAACCCTTTCATACAAGGGAAATATGTTGGAAGGGATGTGGAAGGCCAGTTAACTAGATGCCTTGGAAAAGAAGGGAAGCAAATCCATGGTTTCAAAAACCTCAGCTTGGGCCACATATCCGACTGCATATGGCATATGCAGTCTACGTATGCAATCAAAAAGCCATAAACATCGACCATATAGGCCCTTACATATTGCATATGCACTATGCAGTCGGTGAACTGATAAGCGAGATAAGTATCGAATTTTCCATTATGATTTCACGCTATTTTGACCTACTTTGCATGCATAGATTATACTTTGATTATATCTTTTGTCTCATTTATGCTTTTCTATACTTGGATACTACTCGTGCGTTTTGGATGGCAAGTACATGATTTGGTGCGAGGATTGGAATTAAAGATCAAGAGGGGCCTTGGGGCCTGCCACGACCGCCAATGCCCAATGGCACGGGCATGGCCTGATCAGCAAGCCCCACACGCCCACCCGTACCCAGTGGCATGGGCGTGGTCAGGCTGTCGCAACCCCCACAACCACCCATGCCCAACGGCACAAGCGTTGCCAGGCCGCCACAACCGCCATGGCTGGTTGTGCCCAACATGAGCGTGCCAGCCTCCACACAAATTCAACCAAGGAGCGCAATGGGCACCCGTGCCCAAAGGCATGCTCGTGGCGCACAACCACCTCCGAGCCCTATTTAAGGGAATCCTTCCCTTAGAGTTGGGGATGTCAATTTGGAGTCATCCAAGGGCCCCAAGGCGGCGAGAAGAAGCAATTTGAAGGTGATCTAAGCTCATCCACACGCCAAGGGAAGATCAAGAGCGACAAAGAAGAATATTTCAATGGTCGATTCTAATCTTTTCTCTCCCTTTTCTCTATTTCCTAGTTTTGTATTGAATTTTATTGTTCTTAATCATGATGATGGATTGTAACTCCGCTCTTATAGGGTAATTGTCGGATTTTAGGACCAAAGAGTAACCTTAATGTATGTTACCACTTTTCCCTAAGTAATTGAATGTCATCCATAAGCCACAAAATAGTCAAATAGCTTCCACCATCTAATTATAGAAACTAGATGTCTAATCTATAAATCTAAAAAATGTGACACATTAAAATCATAAGGTTCCATCATTTGATCCTCATCTTCCTCTCCACCGGCTTCATCATCAAAATCCTCCATATCACCATCACCAACAACATTCTCTTCAACTTGGCCTTGAACCAAGTTCTCATCTTCATTTGGAGCATCCAAATCCAAGTTGTCCACATCCAAACCTTCAATCCTAAAGTCTCCATCACCATCACCATTTTCCACAATCCACTCATCATCAGATGAAACATCATCAAGATCTAGCTCACGAGCTCTCCTACCTTGCTTCGGTTTGGCCAATTTTGAATTAGCCATAACAAAAACAACATCATTCATTGTTTTATGCTTCAAGCGGTTTCTTCTATTGGTGTGGACCTAAAGGCAAACAAATACAATTAAG
The DNA here is from genome assembly GCA_024364735.1 of Boesenbergia rotunda. Taxonomy (NCBI): domain Eukaryota; kingdom Viridiplantae; phylum Streptophyta; class Magnoliopsida; order Zingiberales; family Zingiberaceae; genus Boesenbergia; species Boesenbergia rotunda. Next base: position 363,992 of record JAGFNQ010001554.1, read on the forward strand.
ATGAGAATCCAATAGATTAGTTAGTATTTGGTAATTTTAAAAGTAGATTACGATTCATATTTATTTTTCCATATTTTGAAAATCTTACCATCTCGAAGGCACTCCTATTACGCTCACATCCAGAGGAACTACATGTCAAGCTTAACACGCGAATGACAAATCTCTGCGGCACCAGATGCTCATCCCCATAAGTCACCCACCAATCTGTTGGACTCTTCTTATCAACTATTGCCCTAGCTAAGGCACAACCAAAAAGCTTCACTCTATTCCTGAAATCATCAATTTGAACATCAATCTTGACTTGTTCTTCAAGAACAGGCACCATCCTTGCCATCCAATCAAATAGTCCCCGTTTGACTTCAAGATCCACCTTAAATTCAGGACTATAGTGCAACTGAGGGTTGAGAAAATAGCTCGCAACATGCAAAGGCCTATGGAGTTGTTTGTCCCATCTTTCATCAATGATGTTCCATAGAGGTAAATAACTAAGAATAGAAATATAGAATGATTTGAATTAGTTTTCTAACATAGTGTCAAACATCAAAAAATTTTAATTAAATTAAAATTGATAGTTGGTATTTGATAGTTACCAACTTACCATTTCTTGATACCATTGAAAGCACCTTGAATCTTCTCTTTAGCATTGTCCATTGCCTCATAGATGTAGCTCATAGCTGGCTTCTCATCTGAATCCACCAAACGGAGAACTCTAATTAAAGGATATGCACCCTTCAAACAAATTAAAACATTTTTCCAAAACTCCTTGTCCAAAACCACACAAGGTTGTAAAAATCGCTAGGAGGTAATCGGACGGAGGACTACCGCCTAACGCCTAGTCGGCGCCTAGGCGGCATTAGGCGGCACCACGGTGGGGTGCCGCCTAGGCCGACTTTTACAACAATGAAACCACATCCTCTATAAATCTCTCATCCCTTGTCCTAGCAAACTTGCTAGACTTCCATTCGTTGGAAGTGAACATTCTTATCAAAGCTCCCTTGTTTTCATGAAGGCATCCCAAGGTTAAATAAGATGTGGCAAAGCGAGTGATGCCCGGTCTCACCAAATCTCTTCCTTTTGTGAAGTGTTGTAACAAGGAAATGAGAGAAGTTCTTGAATAGATATAGGTTGTGATCTTTCTCCCCTTTGGAATTGTATCCTCATGAATGGGTATTTTTTTTCAAAGTCTTCCAACATCAAATCAATGCAATGTGCTGCACAAGCAGTCCAATATAATGTCTTCCTTTTCTCCATTAACATTTCTCCAGTAGCTTTATAATTTGCTGCATTGTCTGTCACAACTTGAATTACATTGTCCTCACCAACTTCTTCCACAACTTCATCAAGCATATCAAAGATTTTTTCTACTGTTTTGGATATGTGGGATGCATCTATAGACTTCAAAAATACCGTTCCGTTTGGGTTATTCAGTAAGAAATTCAATATTGTCCTCCTTCTCTTGTTAGTCCATCCGTCAGTCCTTATGGTGCAACCAAATTGCTTCCAAAATGTCTTATGTTCTTCAATCATATCCATTGTTAACTTCACTTCTTGCTTCAAATACTTCACTCTAATATCATAATAGGATGGTGGCTTAAACCCCTAGCCATGTTGTGCAATTAAATCACACATAATATGAAATTCTTCACTTCTTGCCACAAAAGATGGTATGGCATTGTTGTAGAAAAATTTTGCAATTGCTTGACATGCATCCTCTCTTATACTTTTCTTAAATATGCTATTGATTGTGGATTAGGATGCCCTTCTCTTGAAAATATTTTCAACTGTAGGGCCAACATTCTCAACATCCATTTCATTAGCTTTTCTCTTTTCAACAATTTCTGTAGAATCCGCAGTCAACCTTGATTTTTTAAGCAATTTTGTTTGCAAATTGGTCAAAATCTCCAACATCTCCTTATTCACATCTTCAGGAACAGCTTTACATGCTTCAACATTTAGAGTTGTTGCAGCCAAATGATGCTTCAGCCGATAAACACCTCCTGTTAATATCTTCTAACAAAATTTACATTGAATCTTTGTAGTACTGACTTCAACTGAAATCTCATACTTCCATCCCACTTTATTCCTACTTCCACGAGCGGTTCGAGAGGGAAATTTAGAAGACACAGTTGCAGAGCAACTAGCACTAGAGCTACCTGCCCTAGTACTACCAGATGGAGCAGCAGGTGGTGGAGCAGCAGGTGGTGGAGCAGCAACACCAAGCTTTGACCACAAGGCCCACTAGCACCTTGAGAAGCCATCAACGAAATATAGTAGACAGAGGAAGCTGAGTGCAGCAGGGACGCAGCAATGGAACACAATCACATCCAGAAGAACAAGCAGCAAATGGAACAAGCAACAATGGAACAAGCAACAAATCAGATCCAGAAGAACAAGTGAACAACAACAATGGGGCAATGGAGGTCGAAGTGGACACGCACCAGGGATGCTGAAGACCCGCAGCAGGGACGCGAGCTCGCGAGCAGGGAAGATGCGAGCAAGTGGAAAAATAAGAAGGGAAGTCGCGACGCCGCGAGCAAGGAAGACGCCGCAGGGAAGCTCGCGAGCAGGGACGTCACGACGCCGCGAGTAGGGAAGCTCGCGAGCAGGGACGTCGGCGAGCAGCGAAGACGCGAGAAGTGTAAAAATGAGAAGAGGAAGATGCGACGGGCCGATTAGGGCACGCATGCGACTTGAAAGCGGGGTTTTTCAATTGAACCGGGTTCAATGGAAAAAAGACATTTTTTTAAAAATCGTATTTAAATCGTAAAATCGCGATTTTAAGGGTTAAAATCGCGATTTCAAGGATTTTAACAAATCACGATTTTAACTCCGATTTAAATCGTTCGGAGGTCAAAAATCGTAAAATCGTAGGATTTTAAGATTTAAATCGGGATTTTAACTAAAAGGGATAGGTAAGAAGTGATAAAGACGACTCTCCTTTGGATATAAGCAGGTGCTAGGACTGGTGGGAAGACTCATCTACCTTGCACTCACTCAACCCATTATCGCTTATGCAAGTGTAAAAGGCTAGTTTATGCACTCACCATCAATCAACAGTTAGATGTTTCATTCCACATCCTAAGTTATCTAAAAGGGACTGTTGGAAAAGGGTTGATATTTCAGAAGAGTGAGAAACGAAAGAAACCGGGCTTTGTTAATGCAGATTGGACAATCCTATCCCTAGGAGTAGGTTTACTAGCAGACTGCAGCAAACTTAGGGATAACTTTGGCTACATGGAGAAAAAGCAATCCATTGTAGCAATTAGTGAAGACATGGAATTTCAAACTATTGCAGAAGGAATTTTTGAGTTCATATGGATGGAAATATTGATAAAAGATCTTCAGCTTCCAGTGAGCATCATAGAGTGTTGTACTTGTATACTTGCATGAAATCTACAATCAGCTTTGTGAACAACCTAGTTCAACAACCAAATGAAGCAGGTGAAAATAGATAGAAATTTTATTGAAAGCAAGATTGAAGATGATGACACCTGAAGGCCTATATGCTTACTGATCAAAATTGTGTACTCCAGAATTGAGCCAATTATAGGCAAGATGGGAATGTTAGATACATGAACCAACTTGAGAGGGGAGTGTTGGAAAATCTCAGATCAAGAAGATCAAAGAAGTGGAATAAATCACATGATAAGTGGTAATAGTTGCTGCTCAATTGCCTATTTATGATGTTCCTTGTGTACATTCTTAAAGCTATCATTTGATATAGATTCTTACCTAGGATAGCATTCAAGCATTTATACCCAAATGAATAAAGCACCCAAGGAACGAGTATTTATCCCTTCAATATTTCTTGTTTCATATTACAAAACTTAGATTGCACGAGAGAACTATTCAGTACTTTTGAGGAAAGACATAGAGAAAGGTTAAAATCAAATTCTTCTCATATAACCATAAAGTATAAGTCATCTTGACACCCTACAGAATATTCTTATATTTCCATTAATCAAATGCCATAAGATAGATTCTGAACTTTTGCTTCCCACAGAAAAGTACTAGCATAATTAAGTGTGTACAGTAAAGACTAATCATTACAAAAACATGCATCTGGTACACATAGGATAACCACAACCATGGTAGTTAAAATTCCGATTTAAATCTTAAAATCCTAAGATTTAACAATTTTTGACCTCCGAACGATTTAAATCGGAGTGAAAATCGTAATTTGTTAAAATCCCTTTGAAATCGTGATTTTCACCCTTAAAATCGATATTTTACGATTTAAATACGATTTTAACGATTTAAAAAAAACCTCTTTTTTCCATTGAACCCGGTTCAATTGAAAACCCCTGCTAAGTCGCGTGCGTGCCCTAATCGGCCCGTCGCATCTTCCTCTTCTCATTTTTCAACTTCTCGCGTCTTCGCTGCTCGCCGAAGTCCCTGCTCGCGAGGTTCCCTGTTCGCGTCTCCCCTGCTTGCGGCGTCGTGACGTCCTTGCTCGAGAGCTTCCCTGCGACGTTTTCAACACCTCGCGGCGTCTTCCCTGCTCGCGAGCTTCCCTGCTCGCGTCTTCTTCCCTGCTCACGGCGTCTTCCCTGCTCGTGTCTTCCCTGCTCGCATCTTCCCTACTCGCGGCATCGCGACATCCCTTCTCATTTTTCCACTTGATCGTGTCTTCCCTGCTCGCGAGCTCGCGTCCCTGCTGCGGGTCTTCAGCATCCCTAGTGCGTGTCCACTTCGGCCTCCATAGCTCCATTGTTGTTGTTCACTTGTTCTTCTGGATGTGATTTGTTGCTTGTTCCATTGCTGCTTGTTCCATTTGCTGCTTGTTCTTCTGAATGTGATTGTGTTCCATTGTTGCGTCCCTGCTGCACTCAGCTTCCTCTGTCTGCTATGTTCCATTTCGTTGATGGCTTCTAAAGGTGCTAATTGTGGGCCTTGTGGTCAAAGCTCAAGTGGTGTTGCTGCTCCACCACCTGCTGCTCCATCTGGTAGTACTAGGGCAGGCAGCTCTAGTGCTAGTTGCTCTGCAACTGTGGCTTCTAAATTACCCTCTCGAACAGCTCGTGGAAGTAGGACTGATGTGGGATGGAAGTATGGGATTTCAGTTGAAGGCACTACTACAAAGGTTCAATGTAAATTTTGTCTGAAGATATTAACAGGAGGTGTTTATCGGCTGAAGCATCATTTGGCTGCAACAAATCTAAATGTTGAAGCATGTAAAGTTGTTCTTGAACATGTGAATAAGGAGATGTTGGAGATTTTGACCAGTTTGCAAACAAAATTGCTTAAAAAATCAAGGTTGACTGCGGATTCTACAGAAACTGTTGAAAAGAGAAAAGTTAATGAAATGGATGTTGAGAATGTTGGCCCTACAACTGAAAATATTTTCAAGGGAAGGGCATCCCAATCCACAATCAATAGCATATTTAAGAAAAATATAAGAGAGGATGCATGTCAAGCAATTGCAAAATTTTTCTACAACAATGTCATACCATTTAATGTAGCAAGAAGTGAAGAATTTCATTTTATGTGTGACTCAATTGCACAACATGGCCAGGGGTTTAAGCCACCATCCTATTATGATATTAGAGTGAAGTATTTGAAGCAAGAAGTGAAGTTAACAATTGTTGGATAGAAAAAGAAAGAAATATAATCCCTAAAAATCTTATATTTCATGTGCACTGAAGAATACAATATATAGATGTTTATGGAGGCTTAGTCAATTGACCAATTCTAATTCTAAAGACATATTAATTATGTCATATAGAAAAAAACTCTGCAAAACTCTAATGGCACAAGATAAAAAGAAAGAACCTAATTACCCCTGCACCTCACAACACTCCCCCTCAAGTTGAACATATATATCAAACATGTTTAACTTGCTAAGGGCAAAATTAAACACAGCTTGGGGTATAGCTTTTGTAAATATATCAGCAAGTTGGTCCTCAGATTTGACATAGGGTAAGCATAACTCTCCAGAATCAAGTCTCTCCCGAATAAAGTGGCGATCAATCTCGATGTGTTTGGTCCGATCATGTTGGACTGGATTATTTTGCAATATTGATTGCAGCTTTGTTGTCGCAGTACAGCCTAAGAGGTAATTCAGCCTTTAACCCCATGTCTTCTAATAAAAAACTCAACCATAACATTTCTGCAAGACCATGTGCCATGGCTCGATACTCTGCTTCCGCACTGGACCGTGCACAAACACTTTGTTTCTTACTTCTCCAAGTTACCAAGTTTCCTCCTAAAAAGGTGCCAGAAGTAGATCTTCTATCATCTCTAGAACCAGCCCAATCAGACTCAGAATAACATTCCACCTTCAGATTACCACCTCCCTTAAACAACAAGCTTTTTCCGGGACATGACTTTAAGTACCTCAAAATCCTGTCAACAGCCTTCATGTGGATAGTTTTAGGAGCATGCATATACTGACTCACTACACTAACAGCGTAGGTAATGTCAGGCCTAGTCATAGACAAATAGAGTAATTTTCCAACCAACCTTTGATACGTTCCCTTTTCCAGATTTGTAAGATCTTCCCCATTAGAACTAGTAAGATCATGATTTACTTCTATAGGAGTCGATGCTGGCCGACAACCCAACTTCCCTGTCTCCTTGAGCAAATCCAACACATATTTTCTCTGACATATATATATTCCCTCCTGAGATCGAGCAACTTCAATACCAAGGAATTACTTCAATAGTCCAAGGTCTTTAATTTCAAACTCTGATATTAACTTGGACTTAAAAGCCTGAATTTCAACCTCGTCATCACCTGTGATTATCATATCATCAACGTAAACCAAAAGAATGGTAGTTTTGTCCTCTTTCCTCTTCACAAAGAGTGTATGATCAGCATTTCCTTGTCTAAAGCCAAATAATGTCATGGCTTTGCAGAATCTATCAAACCATGCTCTGGGTGATTGTTTAAGTTCATACAAAGCTTTTATCAGTCGGCAAACCTTCCCTTTTGTTTCAATTCCAGGAGGTGGTAACATGTAGACCTCTTCGTGAAGGTTACCATTCAAAAAGGCATTTTTCACATCTAGCTGAAATAGCGGCCAACCATACTGAGAGGCAAGAGAAAGAATCACCCTGACTGATTTGAGTTTTGCAACTGGAGCGAAGGTCTCCAAGTAATCCACCTCATATGTTTGAGTGAATCCCTTGGCAACAAGTCTGGCTTTATATCTGACCACGTCACCCTCTGAGTTATACTTAATAGCATAGACCCATTTAGAACCAACCAAGTTCTTCCCCTTTGGGGGATCTACTAATTCCCAAGTACCATTCTTATTAAGAGCCTCCACTTCTTCATTCATTGCTTCCAGCCACCTTGAGTCCCTTACAGCTTCGTAATAAGAAGAAGGTATAACATGATTTGATAGCTGTGAAACAAAGGCATGATATGAAGAAGACAAACGAGAATAAGAAACAGGGTTAGAGATAGGATGTTGAGTACATGACCTGACCCCTTTCCTAACAGCAATTGGAAGATTCAGCTCATTCATATTCAGTGGTGCAATTGGTTCAACCAATGAGGATACAGGATCAGGAGCCAGAGCATCCGATTCAGCTAGCCGATTAGTAGTAGGTCCTTGCTTATGTCTTCGTCGCTTGTAAGTAATAATTTCTTGTGAAGTCTGCGAGCCCAGTAATGGAGCATCCAGTAGTGGAGCATCATCTTTTCTATTTTCCATGACATCCAATGAAATAGGAGAAGGAACCACTTGAGGTACAAGAGAAGAAGAGGTAAGATTCTCCCCCTGGGGACGAGTCTGGGAAGAATAATAGGACTCGGACTCAAAAAAGGTAACATCCTTCAAGACATACCTTGTCCTAGTACTAGGATCAAAGCACTTGTACCCTTTCTGGCAAGTGGAATACCCTAGAAAAACTCCCCGTATAGCTCGAGGATCAAGCTTAGAGGTCTTGGGACCAAGAACATGAATAAAACAAAGGGAGCCAAATACCCGAGGTGTAAGTGAGAACAACGTGGTGTCAGGACGAAGAATATTGAGAGGACACCGGTACCCTAGACCTTTTGATGGTAGATGATTAATGATATAAGCTGCTGCAAGGATAGCATCAGCCCAGAAATATTTGGGTAAGTGGCGTTGAAATAATAATGCACGGGCTGTTTCAAGGATATGACGATTTTTCCTTTCAGCCACTCCATTTTGCTGTGGTGTGTAGGGACAAGATGACTCATGAAAAATTCCTAAATCCTCTAGAAAGGTATTTAGAGACTGTGTGAAGTGCTCCCGTGCATTATCAGATCGAAGAGTTTTCACTTTTGTGTGGAATTGAGTTTCAACCATTCTGCAATAATGTTGAATGAGTCGAGGAACTTCGTCTCTGCCTTTCATCAAATAAAGCCATGTACAGTGAGTGTAATCATCAATAAAAGAGATAAAATATCGGTAGTCATCCAAAGAAGGCACAGGAGAGGGACCCCACACATCTGAATGAACAAGGTCAAACGGAGACGAACTTTTATTCATGGACTCAGAAAAATGAGTTCTACAATGTTTAGATAACTGACAAACTTCACATTGAAGAGACTCAAGAGAAACAGAGGAGAAAAGACTAGGAAATAGAACCTTCAAGGATCGAAAAGATAAATGTCCCAAACGAGAGTGCCATAATAAGATTTCTTGATGCTTATTTTCTGAACACTGAGCTGTAGACTTCAGAGCAGATGTTGTTCCAAGATGATAGTAATAAAGACCTACTTCACGGCCAGTCCCAATCGTTTGCTTGGTCTCGAGATCCTGAAAGACACAATGATCAGGGAAAAAAGTTACTGAGCAGTGTAGTTGTTTAGTAATACTACTAACAGAAAGTAAATTAAGAGAAATGGAAGGGACATGAAGTGCAGAGGATAGGATAAAGTGATCTGCCAGTTGTATGGAACCTTTACCAGCAACAGTGGCTTTGGTGCCATCAGCAATAGTCACTTTATCCTGCCCAGAAGACAAAGAGTAAGAAATGAAGGAATTAGCAAGATTTGTCATATGATCTGTAGCTCCAGAGTCAATAACCCAAGGGCTATAAGATCTTGACCCAGCAATACTTAACTCCAGGTCACGAATACCTGTGTGCGCTTGAGACGAATTAGTAGAGATAGAGGATGAAGTCTGAAGCCGTGATAAAAGGTCCTGAAGATTAGCAATATCAGCAGATGACAACTTAATATTAGAAGGTACCGAAGAATCAGTAGTCTCCCCATCCACTAATTTCTGGGCAGCAATATTTCCACGACTAGGCGCCTTCTTGTCACTGTATTTGAATTTTTCAGGTTTTTTTTCTGGATATTTTTCCCAACAAAAATCTGAATCATGATTAGTCCTTTTGCAATGCCGACAAAATTTTCCACCTTTTCCTTTCGTTCCCCCAGATTTGAACTTGTTAGTAGAGCCGGCAAAAGCAAATATCTCCCCAATTGGAGTGTTTGCTGTAGAAATATTCTCTTTGTTGGTCATGGTTCTTCTCCTGCCTTCCTCACTCAGAATTTTATAGTAAACTTGTTCTAGAGAAGGAGTAGGATCAAGACTAAGAATTTGCCCTTTTAAATTTTCAAACTCTGCATGAAGCCCATCAAGAAACTTAATGATTCTGTCCTTCTCCAGAAGCTTCAGATATCTCTGATGATCATCAGTAGAAATCCAATTGTCCATCCTGTAGTAGTCAAACTCATCCCACAACCCTTTTAAAGCAGCAAAATAATTTGTAACAGACATAGAACCTTGCTCAAGTTTAAAAATTTGACTACTTATCTGATAAGTACGCAACATATCGTGCTTGCGCCCATACATCTGCTCCAGTGTCCTCCACATATCCACAGCTGTTTTGTTATGAAGAATGACCTGTTTGATGCCAGAACTTACAGAATTGAGTATCCAAGTCATTACCAGAATATTGTCACGCCTCCAAGTACGAAAACTGGGATCTTTCTCATCTGGTTTCATTTTAGTACCATGAAGAATATCAAGTTTATCATGGCCTTCAACATAAAGCTCAACAGCAACTGTCCACGACGCATAATTTTTCTCAGTCAACTTTTCCGAAGTTATCTGAAGACTAGATCCTCCCGATCCTGTCATTGTGAAAATTGGGTGTACCTGTTCAGAAGTCAAAGGATCTATCGACAATCCAGAACTTTCTCCAGTGGTGTCTGCCATAACAACCCTAAGAAGAGACAAAGAAGAGCGTCGGGCGCTATAGAGAAGAAACGTCAGGTACTAGTGACGCAATCAAGCAAGCGGCAGGGAGGCTGTGGGTCTTCTGATGCTTGCGGCGAAAAAAAAAACGCAGAAAGAGTAACCAACTTTAGAAGTCCACAGAAGAGATAAAACAGCCAAGTTCAGATCTTCTGATGTTCCAGAAAGGCAAGCGGAAGTCCAGCAACAAGAGAACAACCGGAGGAAGGCACGAGGAAGTCCGGCGACCAAAAAAAAAGGCAGAGACGAGAAGAAATCCACAGAATAGCAGAAGAAATCCAGAACAGGAGGGTAAATGGAGAACCTTTCTGCTTCGGCGACAAGAGTAGGTCGAAGCAGCGTTGCTTCGCGTGCGCTCGCGTCGAGGAGGCGTGCGCGCTTGTGTGCTCGCATCAAGTAGAAGCCGCGATGGAGCCTAGGTCGAAGCAGCGTTGCTTCGCGTGCGCTCGCGTCGAGGAGGCGCGCGCGCTTGTGTGCTCGCGTCAAGCAGAAGCCGCGATGGAGCCCTGCGTGCGCGAACAGGCAGAGCGAAGGATCAAATCTCGTCGGCTACTCCAAGGCGAAGGCAAAGCGCGAGATCGGTCCGCGGGATCGACAGCCGCGAGTGCGAAGGCAGAGCAAAGGCAGAGCGCGAGTGTGAAGGCAGAGCGCGGGATCTCGTCGGTGAGGACGTCGTCGCGTGGTTTGGAGGAGCAGAGAGGAGATATGGCGTCGCGTGGGATGGAGACAGGGAAGTTGTCGCGCGGGCGGCGGCGCGTGCGAGAAAGAAAAAAAAAAAAAGATAGAAAAGAAATTTAGGGTTTTCTTAAACTTTGCTCTGATACCATGTTGGATAGAAAAAGAAAGAAATATAATCCCTAAAAATCTTATATTTCATGTGCACTGAAGAATACAATATATAGATGTTTATGGAGGCTTAGTCAATTGACCAATTCTAATTCTAAAGACATATTAATTATGTCATATAGAAAAAAACTCTGCAAAACCCTAATGGCACAAGATAAAAAGAAAGGACCTAATTACCCCTGCACCTCACAACAACAATGGATATGATTGAAGAACATAAGACATTTTGGAAGCAATTTGGTTGCACCATAATGACTGACGGATGGACTGACAAGAGGAGGACAATATTGAATTTCTTAGTGAATAGCCCAAAAGGAACGGTATTTTTGAAGTCTATAGATGCATCCCACATATCCAAAACAGCAGAAAAAATCTTTGAAATGCTTGATGAAGTTGTGGAAGAAGTTGGTGAGGACAATGTAATTCAAGTTGTGACAAACAATGCAGCAAATTATAAAGCTGCTGGAGAAATGTTAATGGAGAAAAGGAAGACATTATATTGGACTCCTTGTGCAGCACATTGCATTGATTTGATGTTGGAAGACTTTGAAAAAAAAATACCCATTCATGAGGATACAATTCCAAAGGGGAGAAATATCACAACCTATATCTATTCAAGAACTTCTCTCATTTCCTTGTTACAGCGCTTCACAAAAGGAAGAGATTTGGTGAGACCGGGCATCACTCGCTTTGCCACATCTTATTTAACCTTGGGATGGCTTCATGAAAACAAGGGAGCTTTGATAAGAATGTTTACTTCCAATGAATGGAAGTCTAGCAAGTTTGCTAGGACAAGGGATGGGAGATTTATAGAGGATATGGTTTTGGACAAGGAGTTTTGGAAAAATGTTTTAATTTGTTTGAAGGGTGCTTATCCTTTAATTAGAGTTCTCCGTTTGGTGGATTCAGATGAGAAGCCAGCTATGGGCTACATCTATGAGGCAATGGACAATGCTAAAGAGAAGATTCAAGGTACTTTCAATGGTATCAAGAAATGGTATGTTGGTAACTATCAATTTTAATTTAATTGAAATTTTTTGATCTTTGACACTGTTAGAAAACTAATTCAAATCATTCTATATTTCTATTCTTAGTTATTTACCTCTATGGAACATCATTGATGAAAGATGGGACAAACAACTCCATAGGTCTTTGCATGCTGCGAGCTATTTTCTCAACCCTCAGTTGCACTATAGTCCTGAATTTAAGATGGATCTTGAAGTCAAACGGGGACTATTTGATTGTATGGCAAGGATGGTACCTGATCTTGAAGAACAAGTCAAGATTGATGTTCAAATTGATGATTTCAGGAATAGAGTGAAGCTTTTTGGTTGTGCCTTAACTAGGGCAACAGTTGATAAGAAGAGTCTAATAGATTGGTGGGTGACTTATGGGGATGAGCATCCGGAGCTGCAGAGATTTGCCATTCGCGTGTTAAGCTTGACATGTAGTTCCTCTGGATGTGAACGTAACTGGAGTGCCTTCGAGATGGTAAGATTTTCAAAATGTGGAAAAATAAATATGAATTGTAATCTACTTTTAAAATTACCAAATACTAACTAATCTATTGGATTCTCATCTTAATTGTATTTGTTTGCCTTTAGGTCCACACCAAAAGAAGAAACCGCTTGAAGCAAAAAACAATGAATGATGTTGTTTTTGTTATGGCTAATTCAAAATTGGCCAAACCGAAGCAAGGTAGGAGAGCTCGTGAGCTAGATATTGATGATGTTTCATCTGATGATGAGTGGATTGTGGAAAATGGTGATGGTGATGGAGACTTTGGGATTGAAGGTTTGGATGTGGACAACTTGGATTTGGATGCTCCAAATGAAGATGAGAACTTGGTTCAAGGCCAAGTTGAAGAGAATGTTGTTGGTGATGGTGATATGGAGGATTTTGATGATGAAGCCAGTGGAGAGGAAGATGAGGATTAAATGATGGAACCTTATGATTTTAATGTGTCACATTTTTTAGATTTATAGATTAGGCATCTAGTTTCTATAATTAGATGGTTGGTGGAAGCTATTTGACTATTTTGTGGCTTATGGATGACATTTTTAATGTAATATTGATTATGAATGCAAGTTTATCTAAGTTTGCTTAGTGATTTAAAAGTTTTTTTTATTATTTATGCTATTTGACATCCATATATATGATTTTATAATTTTATATGCATATATATAGGAATTTTATAAAATCTTACGATAGGATTTACGATTTTAAGATTTACGATTTTATGTACCCCTTCCGATTCAAGTTAAAATCCCGATTTTAACTACCTTGACCACAACTTCAAAGGAACTGCATAAAACCCTTGGAATTCGCATTGCATAAACCTGAACTGAACTGGTGCGTACATCCAGAAAACCCAAGAATATAAGTAACTAGAACTGAACTGAACTTGGTCTATCCAGTTCACTCTTCAAATTAAAAATGCAGCTTGAGTTTGCTACAAGAAGAATGAAGTGCTTCCTAGCAGAGTAATGAAACCAGAAAAAAGGGTAGAAAAGTAGAAAACTTATTGATTTTGAAACAAGCTTCCATCCAACTTAAAGACTACAGCAGTTTATAGGACAGAATCACTCTTCTTCTACCACTTAAAGATCTAGCATTTTCCATTAATCATTCTCATGATCAAATAGTAGATTTTGTAATGTTAGGATCACATAATTCTTCTTCATTGTTACACAAAGGCCATGAAAAAGTCAATTACCTTATCTCTTCAGAACCATCCCATGGGTAATTTGCAACAAGTGCACCCTGTAAAAGAGCAGAGTTCATATGTTACTCTACAAGAATATATAGGGTTAGCCCATGTAAACTTAGCATGATAAAGTTGGCAAAATAAGAACCTAAAATAATCGCCAAGTCTTTTAACATGAAATTGTAGAATATATGTTAACTGAAAACTACCCCATGTAAACTTGCAGAGGCAGTGAAATGCCCTTCTTTCACCCAAGTCATGATTGCTCTTGTTTCTGGTTGGCGAGTTTGCACAATATCATTCATAGGAAAAAACTGTGAGCATTATATTTTGTTAAGCAAAACTAGAAAACAAACCACTTGCAGTTAAAAAATAAGGAAAAAACAATAAATCATGTGGCATTTTGTCTCCATCGCCATTCTCATGAGAAAACTCACTTTATCAGGAAAATTCCTATTCAAATCCACATTATTTGCATTCTCACGTCTCCTGAGAGCAAATCCATCGGGGTTCATTGTAGGAAGAATGTGAAGGTGAATATTTTTGATGATTAATGTAGCCTGTAAAATAGAGAGGAAACTATATCAAACAATTAAGAACCAGAAGCTGCTAACTGAGGAAAACACTAGTTGTATTTCACTTTTTCTGTGAGTCACAGGGAAGAGGTTTACCAATGGATCCTCCATGTAATTGTCACATAACCAGTTAGCAAGAAGCATCAATAGCTCCCGTCCAACAGGTTCATCACCATGCACATTACCAATGAACTGCAACAATCATTAAGTGTATGCTCAGCACCTTAAGTTAGCTAAAATGGAAATCCAAAAATGGCACAGATAGACATACATCACAGATATAGATGGTAGCCAAAATAAATGTACTATCCAGTTGATTCAGTCTCAGCTCATACAACATTCTAAGACCATAAACAATACAATAAGTGATGACAGGATATGTATAGACTACAAAGAGAGAATTTTAGCATTATTTTATTCCACAGAAACACATGAACAATGTAAATTACCCATCCAATGGAAGGCAATTACCCATTTATGTCAAAAAAAAAAAACACACAAAAAAAAAGGTTTAAGGAAATTGGATAACAAATACAATCAACCTAGGGAGTATGCCTAATAATTTAGAACTGAAAAAAGTGTTATCCAACTTATCTTCCATGAGGACTTCCATTACTTATTCAAGAATGAGAAATTTTGTTAGAGAAAGCTAGGAAACAGTAACCTTGAATGCAGGTTCAGGCTCTTCCACTCCAGCTTTATCAGAGATTTCCATCACCCACTATAGCCAAACATGAAGATATATTTAATCAAATACAATTATAATTTAACAAATAATAATAATAATAATAACTGAACAACAATTTTCTTTTTCTTGATAAGAAAATTACCAATGGGAAACCTTTAACACTCTTTCCAATGCTGGAAGCAGATTTGAACAATCACTCGAAGAGAGAAGAAAGAGCAGATCAGCACATGAAAGAGAGAACTAGTGCTATCAACTAACGAGTTCAGATAAGGAGCCCATAATATTATTCTATATCATGTACGTTTGAAATTGTGAATTAATTTTGTTCATTAACTCTACTACCCGAGTGCTACAATAAACTTTTTACCTGAGGGAATTATGCTACAAAAGACCACAATAGTAAAAAAAAATTAATCATTTATGACAGTCTCAGGCTACGCAAAGATGAAAGATATTAATGTCCTATAAAATATACCTGTATATTCTGGAAATATTAGCACATCTGTTACTGAATTCCTTCATAGCCTCCTCAAGCTGAGAGTTGCTCATGTACCCTCGAGCCATTTCATCTCTGTAATTTTGGTAAGATATTGGAACAATTTAAATTCATCCAACATGCTTCACAAAAAACATTGCATTCAATACATACGTTATAACTGGCTCTTTCTCTTCAAAGAGCTGTCGAGTTAAGATACCGTCTCCAGCATCAGCAACCCCTGTAAACCATGCGTTTAAAATGAATATCCGGTAAACCAAATCTTCTGAGATCGCATCGATAAAAAATTTTGAGCTCCCAATTCAGTTAAACCAAAACTAATATAATCCATAATACCACGAATTGTCAAATTCGCAGATTAAACCCCTAGAAGAAATACCATACTCAACTCTAGATTCCCCATCCGATTATTTTTTTAATAAAAAGGATACAAGTGACTTAGCGCACACCCATGATTTTATTAAATGAGTCTAAATACCGATTTCCCATCCGATCGATCTCCAAAAAAAAAAAAAAAATACTAAACTCAGAGGAAGAAAATTCATGTTTCAAGATAAAAGTTTCACAGGAAAACCTGGAAGAGGATGCTGGCTTGGGTCGCTGCCTCTTGCAATCGTAGTGGTGAGAAGGGAGAGGAGAGAAAGAAAAACAATTAATCGATCTAAGAATAGAGTAAGGCGATCCATAGGTAGCCCTAACTCCCTCGCCATCGCTAGGGATGCTCCGTCTCGTCGTCCAAAGTAGAGAGTCAGATCCCCTTCTTGGATTCAAACAAAAAATACGACGAAGAACAACTCGCCGGCGCCGAGAAAACAGAAATGGCGGCCCGATTGCTTTCGCGATGCGACCCATAATCTATTTTATGTGTATACGTATATGTATATTATCTAATTTGTTGTCAGTTTGTCACATATGTCCGTCCGCCTTAGTTTTGGAAAATTTTTATGGGACAGATCACCTTGAAATTAACGGAAAAAAAACGTCAAATAGATATCAGCAAATTTTACAAATGAACCCTCTTATTTTTACATCAGTTCATGCATTGTATTTTATTTTTTATTTTTTTTTCATTATGTACTTTTCTCAACTTATAACAAACTTATCAAATTGAAGCCCCCGCCACCATGCGATGGTAAAAAATAGGATGAGTTTTCTTGCAACAAAAGTTTAAATTTTTCAAAGGCATATCACACTATCGTGGTGTTTGAATTACTCTTATGTTGGATTATTCGTCAGGACCCATTTATATTTTTTTAATTTATTTGGATGGTTAATAGAAAACTTCCATAAGACCGATCAAAGGATTAGGGAGTGTTTGGTCGTTGGCTGCATTATTTTCGTCTTTAATTAGCGACAAAATTTTATTCTCATCGCTAACGTTAACAATGAAAATTTATTGTCATCGCTAAATTTAGCAAAAAAAAATTTAGTTCCATCGCTAAATCTAGCGACGAGTATTTCATTTCCATCGCTAAATTAGTGATGGAAATAAAAAAAATATCCATCACAAAATTAGGGTAAAATTCAAGGATGATTTTTTTTTAATTTCCGTTACTAATTTAAGTTTAAATTTTGACAACAATCCCTTAATTCCTCGATTTAAATCATATTACATCTAAATTTCAATCTAACATTATGACACAACATTATAAACCATTCATTACACGATCAACATTCATAAATCATCTTCAATGACAAACTGTTCAAAAACATCCACAAATAATTCAACAAATAATTCATAAACCATTCAGGATACTTTCAAAAACAATTTCATCATTCATTTAAAGTATTGTGCATTGTTCTAAAATAATTCCATCTCAAAAACAAATACATCTCATCCTACTCAAAGCTAACACATTCAAAACTAACCCATGTAATTCTACGTGGGTTAAGTACATCCATCCATCATCATCCAATCCTGCAACAAGTACGATACAATAGGTTATTAAAAAAACATGGGCAAAACTACTCATATATGAAAAAAAATCCTCTCCTATGGTAAATATAAAGTTAAAATAGATATACATAAGGGCAAAATTATTTATCAAAAAATATACAAATTGACACAAGTTTCACATGTTTTTAAAAAATATCCTTAATGAGAGTTTGGATATCTATTGATGGTGATAAAATATATCTTTATTTACATTGTTCTTCAAAAGATGTAATAAATTAAAGATATAAAATATTAAAATTAGTAGAACTATTTTGCATATTTTATGAGTGATAAAAAAAACATATCTTAGAAAACTATTGTTATTATGAGCTACTTATTAGTAGTAGCGTTCAAGTTCTAAGTTTCTTGTGAGTCAAAATCATGAGGTGTTGGTAAAACAGAAAGACTCATTAATTGAAAGCGAGACCAGAATTCTCGCATTTGCTACTCTACTAACATCTTAACCCGATCTTTCATTGACCGCTCACTACTAAACCAAGATTGCTCTAATGTCGTGACTATAGGATTAAGTCCATATGGGTGGATTCAATCCTATTAAAACCACATGGGTGGGCTTAATTTCTATAAAGTGGGCTTACACTTGATTAACACACAACCACAACTAATTTCCATTAAAGAATAAAACTCCAATTAAGTGATCTAATACTTGATTGTATATAAAGGGGGTTTGGATGAATTAATATGAAGATTCGTTGACCCGATTCATTAACATTAATGAGTTGTTAATGATGAATGAGCTTTAAGGGGATGATCCCTATAGAATGAGCCCAAGACATATAAGGGAAGAGCCTTACCCAATTAGGGTATCTTCTTGAATCAAGAGGATTGGTATGCTTTTTTTCCTCTTCTCTCTTTCCCATTGAGAAGTTGTTGGATTGTCGCCCACTCCTGTAAAAGGTCATTCTGTGTTTGCAGGAAGATCCAGCTACAAGTAAGAATGATGGCCAATAAGATAAATTCAGGTTAGACCATTTTGTTATCATTGTTTTTCCAAATTTCTATCCAATGTGACCTTATGGATGATGACAACTAGATATTCTTAGATGCATCCTTTAGATTGTTTTGATGTATCTACATTCCTTATAATTAGTATCAGAGCTTAGGATTAGCTTATCATCTTGTTTTAAGGCGTAAGGGTTATTTTGACGTTTGGACAAACGCTCATCAATTTTGTATCAAATTCTATTATGGAAGAGAAAATCAATGCATATTTGTTGAATATAACAATGGATAGGCTAGGGTTTACCTGGATTTTGAATTTTTCACATTATTGGCGAAGAACACAAAGATTGGGGGTGAACTGAGAATTTTCCGAGGCAAAAAACCTTGATTTGTGAGTAGCAAAAAGATATCTCATGAATATCAGTCAACTGATACAAACCCCGGTCCTTAGATGTATCTTTTAGATTGTTTTAATGTATCTACATTCCTTACAATTGGTATAAGAGCTTAGGATTAGCTTATCATCATGTTCTAAGGTGTAAGGGTTATTTTGATGTTTGGACAAATACTCATCGATTTTGTATCAAATTCCATTATAGAAGAGAAAATCGATGCATATTCGTTGAATAAAGCAATGGATAGGCTAGGGTTTACCTATATTTTAAGTTTTTCACATTATTGGCAAAGAACATAAAGATTAGGGGCGAACTAAAGTTTTTCTGGGCCAGAAAACCTTGACCTGTTAGCAGCGGAAAGGGATCTCACGAGTATCAATCGACTGATACAAACACCCACTACAACAAAATTGCTTAAAGACAGCACCACAAAGATAATAGTTTTAGGAGAAATCGTTGTGAATTTGGCAAAAGACAATAGTTTTTGACAAAACCATTATCTATGAGCAAACAAATAACATAAAAGATAACGATTTTACATCATCCGTTGTCATTTAGCACAACGATTTTTTTATTAACTATGTATTTCACAATGATTTTCCAAAATTGTTGTCTTTCAGAATTTTTTTGTTATCTTAATAACAATTGAGAAAACTGTTAAATAAACCATTGTCAATAAGAATATTTTCACAACGCCTGGAATAATAGCGCATAAACCATTATCATTGCAATAATAAGATAACAGTTATACCTGGAACAATAGCGCATAAACCATTATCATTGCAATAATAAGATAACAGTTATAATAAATGAAATTGAAAGCATTGTGTTTTTCCCACGTCAAACTCACGCAAGAAATTGATGAAAAAAATGAAAAATCTTTACCCTACATCTGACAGGCAAACACCGTATGAGAAGCAAAAACACAATCTATGTCTCACCTTTAACCCTTCGTTGGATTCACCTCACCTTCACCTTCACCTTCACCTTAACCCTTTTTATGCCCACTTCATCCCCCTTCTCGTCTACAGATGCCCTAGCCCCAAATTTCACCAACCGCAATATTCTTGGTGGATTGGTTCTACAGGGTCCTCGCCTCACTTGCCCTGCAGCAGAAGGAGGCCAAGATCTTGTTCCTGGGACTCGACAATGTCGGGAAGATTACATTGCTTCATATGCTCAAGGATGAGGTTGGATTCTCATATTAACATTTTTACCCCTCTTTTCTTTGGTGTATTCCTATGTTGGTTGGAATTTGTTTCCTTTTCTCATGAACGGAGAGACTAGTCCAGCACCAGCCAATGTAACATTTAATGTCAGAGGAGCTGAGCATTAGGAAGATCAAGTTCAAGGCTTTTGATTTGTGAGACTATTAGATTGCTCGACGTGCCTGGAAAGATAACTCTGCTAAGCTAAGCTATAAAAATTTATCTTTTTATCATGAATCTACGTCTCATTTTTCTTGAAACTCTTTCATGCATACGTGGGTAGTTCTTCTCTGCATTGATCGTGTACTTTTCCCAGAATCAACTAAAGTTTGGTTCTCTGTGTTATGTCATAATTATTGGTAATTCTACCATGATGTTGACCATATATTTGATGTAGCTTTTTTTTAGTTGTGCATTTTCACCCTCCAGGCTTGGATTTTTACCATGGTTGCATTTTTACAATTTGTGTTTTTTTTTCATGCATACGACTGTTGTGATCAATTGCTTCCTTCAATCATACGAATAATCTGACGTCTATTTGTAACTTCTCTTACATTTTGCTTCCCCCGGGTCTATGATGCAGCGGTAAGGTCACTAGTTGTTAACCCACGCATTCGCGGTTCGATCCCCAGCTACGGCGCATTTTGCAGAAATTTTTCCTCCAAATGGGGCGCGAATCCTGGGCCGCTGGGCTTCTAGATTGGCCACCGCGAGCGCTTCCCGATTTACCCTGGTGACCGGTGGGAAACTTCCGTGGGGCCGGGCCGGTTACCCCAGGTTCAATTTGTCTGCTGCCTGGTTCATCATTTTTTTTCTTACATTGTTTGATTTGTTGCCCCTGGAGCTATGATATAGTGGTAAGGTGGCTAGTTACTATCTCAGGTATCCGCGGTTCGATTCCTAGCTACGACATATTTTATAGGATTTTTTTCTCCAAATAGGGCGCGAACCTTGGGATGTTGGGCTTCTAGACCGCCCACTGCGAGCGCTTCCCGATTTACCCAAGTGACCAGTGGGAAACTTTCGTGGGGTCGGGCCGGTCACCCTAGGTTCATCTGCTACCTAGTCAACATTTTTTCTTACATTATTTATTTTGCCTCATCTACGGTAAAACGGAAGGATGACTAATTATCATCTTAGGTATCCATGATTCGATCCTTAGCTATGACGTATTTGTAGAAATCTTTTCTCCAAATGAGGCACGAATCATGAGACTCTAGGCTTCTAGACCATCCATCGTGAGCACTTCTCGATTTACCCAGGCGGTCGGTGGAAAATTTCCGTGGGACCAAGCCGGTCGCTTTCGTGGGGCCGGGTCGGTCGCCCGAGGTTTGACGTTACCCAACCTCGTTAATCATCTTATATTATTTAGTGCGTGGGTGTTGCCACATTGAGATTTGGGGGTCAAAACCTAATAAAGTCAGTGTGTCTGTCCTCTCCATGCACTAACCACAGTATCCAGGCTAGTAGCACTGTGATTTACCTCCTCCATGTTAGTCTTGGGACAGGTTAGCATGTGTGCTGGAGCGAGTGAATCGCCTTTTGCCACCTTGAGATTTTACATTGCTCAGTTGGCCCGGGGGCTATGGTGCAACGGAAATGCAATTAGTTGTCTCTCGGACACCCGCGGTTCGATCCCTTACTATGATGAATTTTACAAAAAAAAATTCTCTAAATAGGATGTGCAATCATAGGATGTTGGATTTTTTGACCGCCCACCGCAAGCATTTTTTAATTTATCCTGGTCACTGATGGGAAATTTTCATCGGACAAAATCGGTCATCTCAAGTTAGACGTTTCCCACATGATTAATCATATTTTCCCGTACATTGCTAAGCCAACTCATGGGTGGTTGGATTTGAGGGGAATCCAACTTCATCTGTTATTCATGTTGATCCCGGCCTTGCCTACGGGTAAGCCGGTCCATTCAGCCAGCGAGCCTGGCACCACGAAGGCCCGTCAGATGGGTCAGCAGGGACGTCACCTAGGGGCCCTCAAGCTTGGAAGACCACGGGACATTATTCGACCAGCAACGAGCAAGGTCAATCAGGCCGACCCCCAGCCTCTCCTGATCCGGTCACCTCGACCCGTTTCCCGACCTAGATCTAGGTCGTGCGTTCCAGCCGGACGCGTGGCGGCCCACGCTCCCATCACACCACCTGAATCGGATACCTGACTGAGTCAGCTAGGCATGTCCCGGTAAACCCCCGACTCAAGGCATATTCTGCGTCTCAACACTCCCAGTCGGACACGTGGCGGCCCACACTCCCTAGCCAATACCCGACCCGAGCCTGGACACCCGGACTCGCCGGTCGGCGCTCTAGGCCCTGACTACTTCGTCCCTAGGCCCCCTACATCATCATAACCAGGGTATGTCTCTGACGTCGGGGTACCGCACGCCTTACTCGGCTCTGACACATCTTGCGGCCAGTCCACCGATCCAGTACTATCGTACTGCCTGAGCACCCCGCGCCCTGTCGCGCAGCTCCTTAATACTCTCATACGAGCTGACAGGTATCACGCCCTTGTCTCGTCAATCACGGAGAAGGGCTATCAGTCCTCCCCGGCTATATAAACTTCGCACTCTCCCTATCGCAGGTATGCGCGCGCGAGCTCTCTAATCTATTGCCTCATTTCAATTCCATTATTGAGCCTGCGGATACTGACTTGACCGTCAGAGTGCCGGCCTAGGGAAACCCCCAACGGGTTTACTAACGGTCGCTATTTTGCAGAACTAAGCCGGAGCGCCGCTAGGTCGTTGCCACCTCCCCGCTCGTGCCACGGGAGAAGCCATTCCGGCCCTGGGGATCGCCACCTCGCTTCGCGACAGGATCAAATTTGGCGCTAGAAGGAGGGCACACCAGTAGCCTAATCGGAAGCGAAGATGGAGGAGCCTAATCGGGTTTGGATGACCATCACTCTGGAAAAATACGAGCGCCCACTCCTCCCGCACGCGCATCGCAGTCCAACTTACGTGGCCAAGCCCATGCCCGGCGAAGCACCCGTATCCCACCGGACGGGGGAACACGGTGTCGAAAGGAGTATCTATGGCCTTATGCAAGTCCGCCCAAGGGAGCTCTCCCCCTCTGGGCTAGTAAAAAGATGTATCTTGCAACCCCCGCACATCCAGTGAAAGTTCGAGCCTTTCCATGGGTAGACTAGCAGCTTACTCCACGCCAATTATAAATAGGAATCCACTCCCACTATTCCTTGGCTCTCGCCGGGAAGCCTCGGCTCGGCTCTCAGTGGACGCGTGGCGACCTACACTCCCTGAGATGTCCCTGACCGGGAAGCCTCGGCTCGGTTCTCAGCGGACGCGTGGCGACCCATGCTCCTTGAGATGTCTCTGACCGGGAAGCCTCGGCTCGGGTCTCAACGGATGTGTGGCGACCCACGTTCCCTGAGATGTCCCTAACCGGGAAGCCTTGGCTCGGCTCTCAGCAGACGCGTGGCGACCCACGCTCCCTGAGATGTCCCTGACCGGGAAGCCTCGGCTCGGCTCTCAGCGGATGCGTAGCGACCCATGCTCCCTGAGATGTCCCTAACCGGGAAGGCTCGGCTCGGCTCTCAGCGGACGCATGGCGACCCATGCTCCCTGAGATGTCCCCGGTCGGGAAGCCTTGGATCGGCTCTCAACCGGACGCGTGGCAGCCCACGTTCCCTGAGAGGTGTAGCGGCCCCGCCTCTATGGTCCCCGTAGGCAACCCTCTAGGCCGGCGACCCTACGGTCTTCCCACCCCTGGCAGTGAGTTTTTGCCTTCCCCAGGATTCGAACTCTAGACCTCCAGGCTAAGTACTAAAGTTCCTGAATCCTGGTACCAAGTGAGTTACAACTCACTTGGTACTAGGATTCAGGAACTTTAGTACTTAGCCTGGAGGTCTAGAGTTCGAATCCTGGGGAAGGCAAAAACTCACTGCCAGGGGTGGGAAGACCGTAGGGTCGCTGGCCTAGAGGGTTGCCTGCGGGGACCATAGAGCTCACTTGGTACCAGGATTCAGGAACTTTAGTACTTAGCCTGGAGGTCTAGAGTTCGAATCCTGGGGAAGGCAAAAATCCACTGGCCAGGGGTGAGAAGTACTTGTGAGTAACGGCACGGCCAATGGTCGTCGGTTGACGACATAAGGGGTCTCCAAATGGGCCACTAGTTGGGCCGCCCAAGGGACCGCCAGTTGGGCCACCAAGTGGGCCGCCCAAGGGGTCGAGGGGCCGGGTCGTTACAATAAAAAGGCGCCTTTCATGTAGCGATATCGGCCTGTAGCTCGCTTGGTACCAGGGTTCATAAACTTTAGTACTTAGCCTGGAGGTCTAGAGTTCGAATCCTGGGGAAGGCAAAAACCCACTGGCCAAGGGTGGGAAGACCTGTAGGGTCTCGGGCCTAGAGGGTTGCCTGCGGGGACCATAGAGGCCGAGATCGCTACATCAGTCTTCCAGATGCTTGGTATTGGTCCTCTGCAGCCTACTAGAGTGGTGATTCAGTTAGCAGACAGAAGTCAGACCCACCCAGCCGGTATTATTGAAGATGTGTTAGTAAAGGTGAAGGAGCTGATTTTTCCTGCAGATTCTACATTTTGGACATGGAGGGGGACTACCTAGCACACAGATCTCCACTCATTCTAGGGAGGCCATTTTTGAAGACTGTGAGGACAAAGATCGATGTTTATGCAGACACACTGTCCATGGAAATAGGAGACACAGTAGTCCAATTCAGTATTTTCGATGTCATGAAGCACCCTAGAGAGGATCACTCTATTATGAGCATTGACATTCTAGAGGAGTTGGATGATGCAGATATATTTGCTGAGGGAGCTCCACATGGTATTTCCAGAGGAGATTTCAGTTCAGAGGAGATTGAGGAGACATTTGCTATTGAGGAGGATGACTTGGAGATTGTTTCAGATTTACTTTCAGCTGGAGAGGATTCTTTAGGTGTAGGGGATTGCACAGAGCCCCAAGGATCGCCTACTTTTATTGATATTTCAGAGGATTCAGAGTACAGGTGTGAGAGTGTAGGGGATTGCACTGAGCCCCAAGGATCACCCATACCTACTTAGCAGGCCCAGATTGAGCTTAAGCCACTGCCAGATCATTTGAAATATGTGTATCTAGGAGATGAGCAGAATTTTCCTATCATTATAGCCCAACACTTAGATTCAGAGCAAGAAGAAAAATTATTGCAAGTTCTAAGGCAGCACAAGAAAGCCATTGGGTGGACCTTAGCAGATATACCAGGTATTAGCCCAGCTATTTGCATGCACAGGATATTTTTGGAAGAGAATGTCAAGCCAGTTAGGCAGCCACAAAGAAGACTCAATCCACTGATTTTGGATGTGGTAAAGAAAGAGGTGACTCGACTCTTGCAGGCAGGTATCATATACCCTATTTCTGACAGCCAGTGGGTTAGTCCCATCCATGTGGTGCCTAAGAAATCAGGAGTTACAGTGGTGGAAAATGGAAGCAATGAGTTAGTGCCCACCAGAGTTAAAAATTCATGGAGAGTTTGCATTGACTACAGGAAGCTAAACAAAGTCACGAGGAAAGATCACTTCCCTTTGCCTTTTATTGATCAGATGCTTGAGAGGTTGGCAGGGAAGTCCCATTATTGCTTCTTGGATGGGTACTCAGGATATTTCTAGATTTGCATAGACCCAAAGGATCAAGAGAAGACTACCTTCACTTGTCCTTTTGGCACATTTGCTTACAGACGGATGCCGTTCGGACTCTACAACGCTCCTGGGACTTTCCAGCGATGCATGGTAAGTATATTTGGTGAGTTATTAGAGCATTGCATGGAGATTTTCATGGATGATTTTTCAGTTTTTGGCACGGCATTTGATTCATGTTTAGATAATTTGTCTAGGGTTTTGCATAGATGCATCGAAACCAATCTTGTTCTTAATTTTGAAAAATGTCATTTCATGGTCGAGCACGGTATTGTCTTAGGTCATATAGTCTCTAGAAGAGGTATTGAGGTAGATCCTGCAAAAATTAGTGTTATATCTTCTTTATCTTACCTTGTATGCATACGGGATGCTCGAGCTTTTCTTGGTCATGCAGGCTTCTACCGTAGATTTATTAGAGATTTCAGCGAGATTGCTCGGCCCATAACTAGATTGTTGCAAAAAGATGTGGAATTTTGTTTTGATGACAAATGCAAAGAAGCTTTTCAAAGATTAAGGGAGGCTCTTACCTCAGCTTCTATCATTCGACCCCCTGACTGGAATTTACCTTTTGAACTAATGTGTGATGCATCTAATTTTGCTGTAGGGGTTGTTCTGGCACAAAGGGTGGATGGAGCACCTCATGTTATCTGCTATGCTTCCAAGACCCTAGATGTTGTACAAGCCAACTACACCACCACTGAAAAAGAGCTTTTTGCTATTGTTTTTGCTTTAGACAGATTTAGATCTTATTTGTTGTGCTCACATGTTGTTGTTTTTTCTGATCATGCAGCTCTGAAGTACCTTTTGAAAAAGCCAGATGCTAAGCCTAGACTAATCAGATGGATGCTTCTACTCCAAGAATTTGACTTGGAAATCCGTGATAGGAGTGGCAAAGAGAACCTAGTTGTAGACCACTTAAGCAGAATTGAGAGAGATGGACCCCCTACCACTATTGATGATGACTTTAGAGATGAGCACCTTCTTGTGATACATGGTGAGTCGCTTTGGTATGCAGACCTTGTTAACTTTCTAGTAGCTCATGTTTTTCCTACACAATTTCTAAGGCTCAAAAAGATAAACTTAAAAGTGATGCTAAATTCTATGTATGGGATGATCCTTATTTATGGAAGTTTTGTAATGATCAAATAATTAGGAGATGCATACCCGACTATGAGTTTTATTCAGTCCTTATATTTTGCCATTCATTAGCCTATGGGGGACATTTTGGACCCCAAAGAACAGCTAGGAAGGTGTTAGAGTGTGAATTGTATTGGCCTACCTTATTTCATGATGCATATCTGTTTTATAAGAATTGGGATAGATATCAGAGAACTGAGAACATAGGAGCTAGAAATGAGATGCCCCAACACACTATGCTTTTCTGTGATATTTTTGATGTATGAGGAATATATTTTATGAGACCTTTTCCTGCATCTTGTGGATACTTGTATATTTTGCTTGCTGTAGATTATATTTCTAAATGGGTGGTGGTCATTCCCTCCAGGACTGATGATTCTTGTGTTGTTGTTAGTTTTGTCAGGTCACATATCTTTTGCAGGTTTGGAATTCCAAGGGCTATCATAAGTGACCAAGGATCTCATTTTTGCAACAAACACATGAAGGCTCTACTTGGCAAGTATGGGGTTGTGCACAAAGTTTCTACCTCCTACCATCCCCAAATAAATGGACAGGCCGAAATTTCAAATAGAGAGATCAAAACAATTTTGGAAAAGACCGTTGGGCCTACTAGGAAAGATTGGAGCAAGAGGCTTGATGATGCACTATGGGCCTATAGAACGACATACAAGACACCAATTGGAATGTCTCCCTACCGATTAGTATATGGAAAAGCTTGTCATCTACCCGTGGAGATAGAGCACAAAGCGTATTGGGCGGTGAAGGCTTGTAACTTTGATGCTAATAAGGTGGGAGAAGAATATAAGCTTCAACTCCAAGAACTTGAGGAGATTAGACTAGAAGCATTTGAGAACTCAAGGATTTACAAGGAAAAGACTAAGATTTTTCATGACAAGCACATATTGAAGAAAGAATTCCAAATTGGCGATAAGGTTTTATTGTACAAGTCAAGGCTTAAATTGATTAAGGGTAAGTTGAGGTCGAGATGGGAAGATCCATTTTTTGTAACTAACATTTTTCCTTATGGTGTTGTGGAAATCAAGGATGAGGCTAATAGTTTTGTTTGGAAAGTCAATGGCCACCGGCTCAAGAAATACTTTGAAGAATTAAAGGAGCTAGAGGTGGATGGATTAGACGTCAAAGATGCTATCTACCCAACTTAAAGGGGAGTTTATTTTTCTTACACTTTGATTTCATTGTATATATCATTTCAATGTTTTCTAGAAGTAAATCTTTCTTTTTAAGGTGAGTTGTTGATAATAAATGCTTAGGTCATTGTAGACACCATGCTATTTCTTTTGGCACCTTATATCAATGAGTAGGAATAAATGCATCCTTCTAGGTTTTCTTTATATCATTTTAGAGTCTCTTGAAAGCAAATTAAATTTGATTGTTAAAACTTAGGATTTGAGCTAATGGATGAAAATTCTTGGATGCTTGAGTACTACTTGGTTATGGATTCTAGATTGATGACTTGAGATGAATTATTTCTACCTAGTGAGGATTTGGATTAATTTTTGTGATACACACATGTGATTGTGCTCTAGAACTTGCTTAGGTTCTTTCAAAACTATATTTCTATGATTAGACCACATTTATAGAGGTTAATCACTTTGTCTTCCCTTTTCGTATCGGTTTTTGCAATAATTCTTGTTGATACATGATTTATTCTTTTTTCCTTTCCCTATTTTTTCTACTCATAACTATATTTCCCCATGGACTTGGTTGTTTGGGATGATTCTTGATGTTACTTTGCCCGAGACGGACAAAAGTTTAAGTGTGGGGGAGGATGCACGCATTCTATCAAATTTGAGGACAATCAAGCATTGGTAATCTACAAGAAAGTGTGCCAACTTGAAGGAGTTTTGTATCAAGTTGGGCTACAAGCTATTGATCAGTGAAGGGAGGAGCTACAAAAATTGAAGTTGAAAAATTTGAAGCTCAGATTTTGAGCCATTGTTTCAATTCAAGCCGAAAGATTGGAAATTGTAAGCTGCTGAACTCAACTTGGAGCAGAGTTTGAGCTGCGACAACTTGCTGGAAATTAGCTAGCCATTGTAAGGAAGCGAATGAAAAAAAAAAGAAAGGAACTGAGAAGAAAAGTTGTTGTGAAAGCAGCTGAAAAAAAAATAGAAAACAGGAAACAAAAAGGAAAAGAAGAAGAAGAAAAAAAAGAGAAAGAAAGAATGAACATGAAGTGTCAAAAGATGAATAGATTTCTGAACTTGAAGTCGTGAATAAGAAGCTAGTTGGATTTGAGATATGGGATTGAAAGAAAGAAACAAGGCAGAAATCAGTTTCAGATTCAAAGCATGTTGCAGCTTCTGATTAGTACCTGATCGGTCGCCAATCAGATCAGGGAGGAGTCTGATCGGTCGACAGACCGATCAGAAGCAATCCAGTCCGAGCAGAAGAGGCACAGATCGATCTCCAGAACGATCAAACAGAAGACTGATCGGTCTTTGGACCGATCAGTGGAGTTGGCACAGAATAGAATCCTGAATTCAGTACTGTTCCTCATCCAAATTAGCTAATACCTGCTCACCACAACTCTGATTTCGTTGAGAAGACCATAAAAGAGGGCAAAGTGCATTAGAAACAATTCTTGAGCATCCAAGTCTTCCACTTCCTTAACTTCTCCATTTTCTCATTCTCCATTTCATTTATACCATTTCATATTTCTTTAACTTGTTTGAATAAGCTTTTGTAGATGTAGATTCAAGTCAAGAATGATGGTGGAGAGTAGATAATAAGCAAGCTTATGGTAGTGCCAGAAACATATTGTGTTTGAGTGAGCTTCACTTTTATTGAACCTTAAAACTTAGGAAGAGAGCCCTGTTAAATTTTTCCTTGAGAGGTTTGTGTGTTTAGTTCATCTCAATGAATCATGAAGGATGAAGTATGCTAAGTTGTTGATTTAAGGACAAGATACTAATCCATTGAGCTTAGATTTTTGAGAATTGACAACCCTAGGTAATTTATTTTCAACTGCTTCTAACTATGATTGAGAATAATCTAGAGGATATATGTTTAGTTAGCTTGTGCGAGACGCTCAAGTTTAAGTGTGGGGGAGTTGATAATTACCATTTTGTTAGTTAATTTAGGTTCTAAAATCCATGTTTGATCCATATTTTACATGCTTATTCTTGAATTTACCCTAGGTTCCATGGATTAATTCTATTTTGGGTTTTATTGCAAATCTTTGCAAATTTGAGATTTTTTGATATCTAATTTGAAACTGACTTTTGTAGGCTGAAGGATCATGGACCTAGGTCAAGTTGGGGCAAGTTTGAGTCAGAATTGGACTCAGATCAAGTCGATCAAGCCTTGGAAGACTGTGGGTCGTCCATTAGAAAAATAGGGAGATCTGAGCCATCCATGGCAGATCCGGTTGATCCCAGTTGAGGAGAAGTAGATCTGACCTTCGGATTGAGATCTGGAAGTTTAGGGTTTAATCAAAGTAGATCTGACCGTCGGATTGGATCAGGATGATCAGAGTCGTCCATTTCCAACAGATAAAAACTGCCTCCCCTGATCAAATCTCATCATCGCGTGTTGCTGTTCTTCCGTGTTCTTCACTGTTCTTCGCATTTTCTTCAAGTTTACTTCATCCGATCGCACGACCACATTGGATCCGAACTTGGTTTGAGTTCTAGATCGTCAGGATCGAGTCTCCGTGAGATTTTCTGATCAATTTGTCGTTGAGAAGAGCTAGGCGAGGGTTTCGCTAGTTTCTGCCATTTTCTGATCGAATTATACTTGTACTCCATTATTCATCAATCGCAGCAAGCTGGAGGGGTTCTTTGGGTTGCTCTGATTGTTCTTGAACCATCATCGCACTCCCACACATCAAGTACGAGGAGATTGGAAGAATGGTTCTCTTGAAGGCAATCTGAAGCTGGATTGATCGCGGAGGCTAGAGTTCTGTCGATTTGTCGAGCTAGGGGGTTTATAGCCGATTCTTGTGTGACAACAAGAAGGATTCGAACTAAGGGAAGGGTTTGATGTTTAGTTTCTGTTAATTTTTGTTTCTGAATTCTGTTCTTTCGTAGCTTAGTTTTGTTTCAGATCGCATTTCAGCTACTGATCGGTTATTCGACCGATCCCAGCAGCACCTGATCGGTCACCAGTTCGATCAGGCTTGTATCTGATCGGTCAGCTGACCGATCAGGAAATCACAACTACAAATCAGCCATGTTTTTAAGCATTCAATTTGTATTGCGAGAATTCCATTTAATTTCTGCAATTTAGCTACAAATTTATAGTTGCTTGTCCTTGAAACTAGTTTAGTTATTCAATTCCATAATTTCATACCGAATCGCTTGTCTTCGTTAAGTTAGGTTTTTACAAGTTGCTAGTTTAATTCCTGCTTTAGCCAATTTCATTTCAAACTAAACTCTCATTCTTATTTGCAAAACAAAACCCCCATTCTAATTATAAAACCCAAACATTTGACGATAAATAACCTTCAAGCTCGAGTTAAACATTCATTCAACTAGTCATTGGGAAAAAATACGACTTGAGGCCCCTTTACTACATTTTCTTTGTGAGCTAGGGTTTTCAATCTATAAATATATAAATTTGAGGCTCATTCGTGACACCTGTTGTGGGCCTATCAATTAGCGGGAGCTAGCCCATGGGGATTTTGCCTCTTGGCCGAGCTGAATCCGGGAGCGTGGGCTGCCACGCATCCGACCGGGACCCGGACCAAGGGATTAGCGGGAGCTAGCCCATGGAGATTTTGCCTCTTGGCCGAGTTGAATCCGGGGAGCGTGGGCCGCCACACACCCGACCGAGACCCGGACCAAGGGATTAGCGGGAGCTAGCCCATGGGGATTTTGCCTCTTGGCCGAGCTGAATCCGGGGAGTGTGGGCCGCCACGCATCCGACCGGGACCCAGACCAAGGGATTAGCGGGAGCTAGCCCGTGGAGATTTGGGTCAACCTAACCCTTTTTTGTGCAAGCCGCCTGGTTGGCCGCCTGTCTGTCCCCCCTGTTCTTCTCGCGCGAGGACTACATTAATTGACAGGGACACTTGTCTCATGTTCAGTGGTTTCTCAGGCGCCGAAGCGTCAGCCACCTGTTTTGATTGCCTTGGGCAGCGAAACGTCTGTTCGCCGGGCCCCCCATTGTCTTGTCGCGCCCCTTCGCCTCTTCGCAGGCCCTATCGAAGGGTTCTGAGGAGATCTACCTTTTCCTCGCAACCCTTTTTCCGACGGCTGGGATTGGCCGCCATTCCCTATATAGGGCGTCAACGATTATCGTGATCGCCGCTTTAGTTTTCCCTACACTCCTCAGCTTCCTCTTCTTCTTAGCCATCTCTTCCGATGCCCCAATATCCTCTCCGGAATGCTGCATGACTTTCTGACAGCGGGGCTTGCAGAGGATGAGGATGCGTATACGACAGCGCTGGCGGCTATTCTTGCCGATCCGACTAATGCTCCGCCAACCACTTCAGCATCTCCTTCCCTGGCGGTATATCCCGCTGACGTCTCTTATTTGAGTAGGGGTAAAGCGCCGGAGGAGGAGACACCGGATTCTGAGCTCGAGGCTTTGGACGTGGATCCTTGTCCATTGGAGACCAGGCGTCGCCGGGATCAATCAGGCGACCGTTCGCCTCCCTTTGGGGCCACGACTACCTCTCCTCGGAGAACCCCCTCTTCTTCTCCTTCGCCGAGGATTCCTGCCTGGCCGGTATCCGCGCCTGTCGTCCCTGTTTCTTCCGCTCCGGAGGTTGTTCAACCGGCGGCCCCCTCTACTCAAGCCGGCTTTTCAAGCGTGCCATCTGATATTCCCCTTCCTTCTCTCCCCGAGGGGGCTCCGGGTCCTGGTCCATTACATCTGATCCTGCCCTCACGGGCCAATCCTCGTACTGTCTACGAGCTTCCTGACTCCGCGCCGCTGGGGTCTGCCCGAGTGGTTTATCTACACGCCCCCTTGAGCGACCATTTGTATAATGTGTTGGTGCAGGAAGCACCATATCGATCCTTGTTTTGATATTGGCAAAGGATTCAAAGTTAAGTTTATTTGTGATCTAACAATGTTCACTGAGTGTGAAGAAAGAAGTCCTGGCGAAGGACTGCCAGGCACCTAGCTAAGGGCTGTAGGAGTTGAAGTCCTGGCGAAGGACTGCCAGGCACCTAGCGAAGGGCTGCTAGGAGTTAAAGACCTGGCGAAGGACTGCCTGGAACTAAAGCCCTAGCAGACCTCTATCGTTTTCTCTCGATCCAACAAGTGGTATCAGAGCGGGGAAGCTCAAATTTAGTGCAACCACCAATTTGAGATTTATTTTCGGATTTACGAAATTTTTCATTTCATTTCTTTTCTTTTTGTTAATCGAGATTGGTGCAACACCACTCGATCTTATTCGCCTTTTTCAATTTTGAATTTTCATTTTTTTACCATAAGTCAGAATTGATAAAACGATCAATTTTTGAAAATTTGTCATAAATTTTTTTTACCATTATTTTAATATTTTTTTCTCGAAATTCGTGCCACCTTAATTCGAGCAACCTTTTTTTTTAACTCCTATTTTTTTATTAATCAGAATATTCATTTTCTAAAAATTTATCTCAAAAGTTTTTATTATTATTTTATTATTCTGCCTCGAAATTCGTGTAATATTTTTGTTG
The DNA here is from genome assembly GCA_024364735.1 of Boesenbergia rotunda. Classification (NCBI taxonomy): domain Eukaryota; kingdom Viridiplantae; phylum Streptophyta; class Magnoliopsida; order Zingiberales; family Zingiberaceae; genus Boesenbergia; species Boesenbergia rotunda. The sequence goes on from JAGFNQ010001554.1 coordinate 397,420, forward strand.
GGCTATTTTTTTTCTCTCTCTCTCGCACTACTTATCCAAGACCAAGTCTTGGTACATGTCTATGTCTTCTCTTGGTGTGCAAGAATTATCCTTAATGGTCAATCAAGAATGGAACAGTGTTTGTCCGCCTCTATTCTCTGGCGAGAACTTCAGAACCTGGAAGGGGCTAATGGAATCCCACCTAAAGGCCCATCTAGAGCTATGGATGATAATCCAAACGGGGTTTACAGTACCTACAGAAGATGGAATGTCGATCGCCTGGGATAAAATGGACGAACCAACTCTGAGAAAGATCGAGACAGATGCAAAGGCAACTGCGATCCTACAATGTGGCCTAACCAAGGAGCAACTCGAACTAGTAGGTCCATTCAGATGTGCGAGAGAAATTTGGAAAAAATTGATTAACCTTTATCAAGAGATCTCAGAAGAAGAAGAAGATCAAGTAAGTTGTCTTGCACTCTCGGTCCAAGCACAAACAGCCGAGTCAGAGTCTGAACACGAATCCAAACCAGAGTCAGAAGACAAAGTGACTGAGACAAAAATGGTAACCAATTTTGAATTTGTTCCAGAATTACAATTATATAATCAGACTGATACTATAATGGTCGAGGAAGGTATAATTTCAAGTGCAGGGAAAACTCTAAAGAAGAAGCTTCAACCGGTACCCGAGTCCGACTCAGACTCGGAATCAGAAGACAATGGAGGAGATCGACCCAAACTGGTCCGGTTGACTCGCGACCACTACAAAATACTGAAGAAACAATCAAGTAGAAGAAAGATGGCTAAAATCAAGGGGGAGACCTCCAAAAAGAAATCTGAAGGTAAATTTACAGTATTTGAAAATCCATTATTTACCTTGAATAATATGATTGAAACTTATAAATTAGTTAAAGCAAACATTAGTAAATTGGAACAAGAAGATGAAATATTGAAACATAAGGTCAAAATGCTAGAAAGTCTAATTCACAATCTTGCTAATTCTAAAAACCCAGAATATCATTACAATTATGACGTGACTTAGTTGATTACTTTTCTTGCTTATTTATTTTATTATGCTTTGAATTAGGATTGGTTAGTTTAAGGACTGAACCAACTTAACTGAAATTTGAACAACATAGTATTGGGTGGAGGTGAGATGATAGTACGTTAGGGAAGCCTTTTCTAATAAGGTCAAGTATACACTACTTGGTCTCTTTAGACTGGTGAAACTAGCCGAAGCTACCGATCCAAAACCCAAACTAGTTAGACTAGAATTTACCAAAAAGTAATTTTGAAGATGAAATTTCACTAAAAGGCTTTGTCTAGGAAATGGTTGATGATCCAATAAGGCTACGGCCAAAGAAGGCCTTGTGCCTCGCCAAGACCTGGAAGCTAATTTTTGAAATTCAAATTCAATTTACTCTTTGTTAAATTCGAATTTAACACAAATTTTTAGTTAATTTTAGATTCAAATATCTCTTTTCAAAATAAATTTAAATTGGGTTTAAAAATTAATTTAACTTTTTCAAAATTAATCATGATTTTTCAAAACAACTTCTTATTTCTACTAAAATTTGTCTCATAAAACCCATAAGGTTAACATGCTTGATCACGTAGAACTGGGTGAGACATCTAGGACCTAAAAGCATAATTCACTATCCTTTTAAATAAAAAGGTGTGCAAAAGATATTCAAAATTATCTCTATTTTACAAATTAATTTAGTTTATTGTACCCTATTTTTTTCAAAATAGTGAATTTTGTTAGTGCAGGAAGTACCATATCGAACCTTGTTTTGATATTGGCAAAGGATTCAAAGTTAAGTGTTATTTGTGATCTAACATGTTACTTGAGTGTGCAGGAAAAGTCCTAGCGAAGGGCTGCTAGGCACCTGACGAAGGACTGCCAGTATTCAAGCCCTAGCGAAGGACTGCTAGGCAACTGGCGAAGGACTGCCAGTATCCAAGCCCTAGCGAAGGACTGCTAGGCAACTGGCGAAGGACTGCCAGTATCCAAGCCCTAGCAAAGGACTGCTAGGCGCCAGGCGAAGGACAGCTTGGGACTGAAGCCCTAGCGAAGGAATGCTAGGCTCCGAGCGAAGGACAGCTCGGCATCCAAGACCTGGCGAAGGACCGCTAGGCAAAAGTCCAACCAGAGGAACGGTTGGCATCAGGTACATTCTCCCGAGAGGAGTAGGTGAGGACGCGTTCCCCGTCGAGGGAACAATAGGCGTCGGTTCGACCTAGGGTTCCATTTTGGAAACCCAAAGTCAGAACCAAGACAGCTAAGGCTGTATAATCTTATGTTTTACTGCTTTATCTTGTTTTCGGACTAACCGTGGATGCAGGACCAAAGGAACGAGTGTCTGCAACTCAGAGAGCCTCAATGGAGTGAGGCAGCAGCTGAGTAGGGCGCCCCCAAGGTGAAGATGAAACAAATGAAGCAAAAAAGGGCTTCGGCTGAATACTAGCCAGGGCGCCCTCAGCGCCCAGGGCGCCCTCAGCGCCCAGGGCGCCCTCAGCAGCCAAGGCGCCCCGCGCCTTAGCCAGCGAAGCCAAACACCCTTATCCAGCCGAGATGCCCGCGCGGAAGGAGTCAAGCAGGGCGCCCCCAGCATCCAGGGCGCCCCCAGTGTCAAACCTCATCCCTATTCGAGTGGGATAGAGGTTGACCGAGCGAATCTCGGATCACGTGACACGTGGGGGGGGGGGCGCCCCCGATGTCCAGGGCGCCCCGAGATAAATAGCACCCAATGCCCAGGCTTCCAACAACAACTCAAACACAACGCTTCTACGCTCTTCTGCTCTCGCGCCTTGCTCCGGAAACTGCCCAACTCGAGCCGACGACGTCCCGCTGCTCCGGAAAAGGTCAACCCACAATCGGACGTCGGTAAAAGAAGAGTATTTTTAATTATTTAGTTTACTGTGCTGAATTTGTAAATCAATTCTTGTAAACTATTATTGCGCATCATATAGAATTGCCCAAAGTAAACGGTCAACGACCGTGGGCCTTGGAGTAGGAGTCAACCCAGGCTCCGAACCAAGTAAAATCGATAGTGTCTCTGTGTGATTGTTTTTTTTAATTTCCGCTGCGTACTTGCTCTAAGTTTTTCCGAAAAATGATTTCCGATATTCACCCCCCTCTATCGGTTCTCTCGATCCAACAAATTTCATGTTAAATATCACAATAGACACATTTTAGACAGAATCTAAGGCTTGTTTGATTTAGTTATTAATTGGTCAAACTTAGTAAACTGAGTTAACCTTGGTCAACATAGTCAAACCCTAGTCAACCTGGTCAACACTGAAGTCCCTTAAGGAACTTAGATAAAAGACAGACTGTGTCGGATACAGGGGGAGTTCTTCTTAATCTTTTTCGAAAAATTCAGATTTTTCAAAAACCTTATGCTTTAAAACTTATTCAAAAACCCTCGATATTACTATCTCGTTGAAAAATTATCATCATGATTTTCGAAAACTGTGCTATCATTTCAAGTTATGTTTTTAAAAATTTATCTTGAAAGTTATCATACTCAGAAGATTATTCAAAATTATTCTTTTGATTTTAATAAACCCTAAAGACACAGAGGAAGGTCCACTTCATGATCTACAAGGACTCCTAGGATGTGTCAAATTTAGGGGGAGTTTGAGTCAAAAGAAGAATTTCTGAAATTTTTTTTGGTAATTATTAATTTTGAAGTTATTAGAATTTAAATCAAACCTTAAAACTCACAGGAAGATCGCTTGTAGTCAACAAGCTTCCTAGGACTGGGTCATGTTTATGGGGAGATCAAATTAAAAGAATTATTGAATATTTTCAAAATTATATGTTTTCATGCACTATACATTTAAAATTCTTTTGAAAACTTAAATAATTTTTCTTTCAAAAACTATTATTTTATTTTTTCAAAATTCTTGTGGCTTATGAAATTATTTTTGAAATAATATTTACTTGGGTTGGAGAAATTTCCAGGACACTTAGGAAAATGTCCTTGTAGTTAACAAGGTTTCCTAGGATTGTGTCAGATTGGAAAAGAAACCTTGGTAAGTAAAATATTATGTTTTCAAAATGCATAATACTTTTCAAAAATTACTCATATTTTTCAAAGTCTAATAGTTTTCAAAAACAGAACTTAGACTTTCCAAAAAGGCTCAATCTGTTTTTTTTTCAAAAGTACTTGCATATTTTTCAAATAATACTCATATTTTCAAAAGAAAAAATGCACTTATATTTTTTTCAAAGATACAGAGTACTTGCATCTCTCAAAAAGCTCAATATCTTTTAAAAAGTACTTGCATTTTTCAAAACAAGTAAACTTATTGATTAAATATTTTTTTTGTTGCTTGTCATGCATGGACTCAATAAAAATATACACTTGACTCCAATTCTATATTTTTTTGCATCAATTCTTCATTCTTTCAAAATGTTGTTACTTATAAATTATCATAATTTTTGACATTATTCTCTCGCTCAAATAGTTATGTTTTCAAAACCCATAAGCTCTGATACACAAATTTTAAATGTCTTTCAAAATATATTTTTCAAGAGTTCTTTATTGATGTATGACCAAGGGGGAGAGTAGAAAAAGTGAAAATTAAATTCTTCCTTAAACTTTTTCCTCTTTTTCAAAGAAAGTATCTTAGAAATGGTTTAAAACATAAGGAGAAGAATTTCACACTAAGGGGGAGAGAAAGAAAAAAGAGAAAGGAAATTTTGTTTAATTTTTATCTCTTTTTTCAAAAAGCAAAGCAAAAATTTCTAAGTACTTCAAATTGTTTTTAAGTGCTAAGTGCTGTTAAAATTTCAAACTACTTCAAGTGCTTTCAAGTATTTCTAGTGCTTCAAAATTTTCTAAGCATTCCTAAGTGTTTCAAATTTTTTAAGTGCATGTTTTTCCTAAGTAAAATTTTTTTCTTAGTAAACAAAATTTGTCTGAGCAAAAACTTTTTGAAAATTTTGGCAAATGTTTCTAAGTAAAGTTTTTTTGGTGAAAAACTTGTCTTAAAGATTTTGTTTTTCAAAATACACAAAGTGTTTCCAAACAAATTATTTTAAGTGTGCAGAAAGAAGTGGTATCACTTAGTGAACATTTTCCTAGCTAAGTGATACCACTTGTTGAATTCATTGGCTCCTCCGAAGAAGAAGAAGAGGTCCCACAGTCGAACCTGCTCGCACTAACCGCTTCAGAAGAAATAGAGACAGAGTCAGAATCGGAGCCGGACGACGGCAAACTTACATTCTCAGAGGACGGCGAAATAACTGTAAGTGGTTTTACAAGAATTCAATTAAATGAGTTAATTTCGTTTCTCGAGATTTGGCGAAAGCTAAACTCCGAGTCGAATCTCTCCGACAGGAAGTAAAACTCCTGAAAGAGAGAGCTGACTCTAGACCTTTAACTGAGAAGGTTCAAGAAGGAACCTCTGCTCAAGTTGAAAAACTTGAAACAAAAAATTCTTCCTTGAAAACTCAAGTTAAGGATCTTAGAGCTGCGTTAGAACGATTCACTTCTGGTTCCAAGGGTCTTGACATGATTCTTAGAAAATAGAAGTCGATTCTAAATCGATCCGGACTAGGCTACAAAACCAAATCTAGATAAAAATCCTACTATGTTGTACTGAACTAGTCCAGACCTAAAGCTCAGGCATGGGTACCCAAACTATGCCTGAACAAACAAACTGGATCAAATCAGTATTGAATCCCCAAGGACAAGATTCACATCTTGCCTAACCATTATCGTGACTTTAGTCCAGGGGGAGCCAAATTAAAAACTATATTTATTATTAGGTAAAATTCAATTTTTGTTTTCAAATGGCATGCTTGCTTGTTTATTTAATTTCTACAATTTACCATGCTTAGACTTATGACTGATTAGTTTAAGGATTGAACCAACTTAACTGAAATTTGAACAATATAGTATTGGGTGGAGGTGAGATGATAGTACGTTAGGGAAGCCAATTCTAATAAGGTCAAGTATTCTCTACTTGGTCTCTTTAGACTGTTGAAACTAGCCGAAGCTACCGATCCAAGACTCAAACTAGTTAGACCAGAATTTCACAAAGAATAATTTTGAAAATGAAATTTCATTGAAAGGCTTTGTCAAGTAAAGGGTTGATGATCTAATAAGGCTACGGCCAAAGCAGGCCTAGTGCCTCGCCAAGACATGGAAGCCAATCTTTGAAATTCAAATTCAAATTATTCTTTGTCAAATTCGAATCTAACACAAATTTTCAGTTAATTATAGATTCAAACATTATTTTTAAATAAACTCAAACTCAATTGTTTTCAAAATTAATTAGAGATTTTCAAAATAAATCATGATTCTTCAAATAAAACTATCAAAACCTATCTCATAAAACCTGTAAGGCTAACGTGATTGATAACCCTAGATTTGGGTGAGACAGACTAGACTGTGAAAATCAATTTAGGCTAATCCTGATTCTAATTGGATCCAAATCAACAAAACTCTTTATGTGTAGGAACATAATGATTTGGACCAATGGATGTTGGATAGCGGTTGCTCCAGACACATGACTGGAGATAAATTGAAATTCACCAAACTCAAGTTCAAGAACCTAGGCTCAGTGGCATTTGGCAACAATGCTACACTCAAGATAATTGGGTCAGGTAATATTGAACTTAAATCTGACTTTGTTATTAAGAAAGTGCTTTTGGTTGAAAACTTCAATTTTAACTTGCTTAGCATAAGTCAGTTGTGTGATTCTGGTTATGTAGTTACCTTCAACAATTCTAACTGCCTGATTAAAAACCTGCAAGACTCGGAGATCATGCTTAAGGGCACTAGAAAAAATAATATTTACACTATAAACCTACCCCTAGTACCTAAATATATGTTAACTCAATTAGAACAATCAAACCTCTGGCATAGGAGATTAGGTCACATAAATTTGAGAATAATTTCAAAAATCACCCAACTTGACCTAATTAAAGGTATCCCTAAAATTAAAAATCATGAAAACTTAATATGTGAATCATGTAATCAAGATAAATAAACCAGGTCTAATCACAAACTAATCCAATCTGATCAAACTCAAACCACACTTGAGCTCCTGCACCTTGACCTATTTGATTCACATGGAGCCAAGTCACTAAGCGGAAACCGGTACTGCTTAGTAATAGTTGATGATTACTCTAGGTTTACCTGGGTTAGGTTTCTAAAGACCAAAGATGAAATCCTAAACCTATTTAATGAATTCTGTAAGTTAATTAAAAATCAAAACGATACTAAAATCAAAAGACTTAGAAGTGACCACGAGGGAGAATTTGAAAATCAACGGTTCGAGGAATTTTGTAAGGTAAATGGGTATATACATGAATTTTCGTGTCCTAGAACCCCCCAACAAAATGGCATAGTCGAAAGGAAAAATAGAACCCTACAGGAAGCCGCTAGGGCTATGCTCAATGAATTCAACTTAGCTAACCAATATTGGGCAGAAGCAATTAGTACGGCTTGCTACATCCAAAATAGGGTACTAATCAACAAACGACACAATAAAACACCCTATGAACTATACTACCATAGGCTTCCAAATCTACACTACTTAAGGGTCTTTGGGTGCAAAGTTCATATCCTAAATACCAAGGACTATCTAGGGAAATTTCAGTCTAAGTCAATCCCATGCATCTTCCTAGGATATTCAACCACAAGTAGAGCCTATAGGGTTTACAACAAACAAACTAAGAAAATTGAAGAAACAACAAACTTAATATTTGATGAAGAAATCAACTCAAAATCTGATAATCCAGACCTAACTTCATCAAATGTTGATCAAGAAGATAATGAACAAACTGTTCAACCCTTAATTGAACCCTTGAATGAACTAACTATTGAACCAACTTCTGAGTCAATTGAACCAAATGTTGAACCAAACATTGAACCAAATCGACCAGACGGACCTGAGGCTGAACCAAGTTCAAGAAAAACCAAGAAACCCAGACTTAGTCACCCAACTGATCAAATTGTGGGTGATCCAACTTTAGGAGTCAGAACTAGGTCTTCCTATAGAAACCTTAGTCAGATAGCCATGATTTCAAAAATTGAATCTAAGACTATAGAGGAAGTCCTACCTGATCCTGATTGGATCATAGCTATGCAAGAAGAGTTAGCCCAATTCGAAAGAAACCAAGTCTGGGAATTAGTACCTAAACCTGAGGGCAAATCCGTCATTGACACTAAGTGGGTTTTTAGGAATAAGTTAAATGATCAAGGAGAAATAGTCAGAAATAAAGCCCGCTTAGTAGCGAAAGGATTCAGCCAAGTAGAAGGGTTAGATTATGACGAAACCTATGCCCCAGTAGCTAGACTTGAGTCCATTAGGATGTTATTAGCCTTTGCATCCCATAAAGGATTCAAACTATACCAAATGGATGTAAAGTCAACCTTTCTAAATGGATTCATTAAGGAAGAAGTCTATGTAGGACAACCCCCTGGTTTTGAGGACTTAGAAAGACCTGACTATGTTTACAAACTTACTAAAGTACTTTATGGACTAAAACAAGCTCCTAGGGCCTGGTATGAACGTCTATCAACCTACCTAACTTCTAAAGAATTTAAACAAGGTCAAATTGACTCAACCTTATTTATTAAAACCTTAGGAAAAGAAATCTTTATTGCCCAAATCTATGTCGATGACATAATCTTTGGGTCCACCAACTCTAACTTTTTAAAAGAATTCGTGAAAATAATGGAAAACGAGTTTGAAATGAGCCTATTTGGTGAGCTCAACTTTTTCCTAGGGTTACAAATTAAACAAACTAGAGATGGAAACTATGTCCATCAATCCAAATATGCTAAAGAGCTAATAAAGAAATTTAAAATGGACAACTTTAAAAGCATAAGTACCCCCATGGCCACCAATATAAAAATAGATAGTGACCCTGATGGCAAACCAGTAGACCTTAAACTCTATAGAAGTTTGATTGGAAGTCTACTGTACCTTACAACAAGCAGACCTGATATCCTTTTTGCTGTAGGAATGTGTGCTAGATACCAAACCTGTGCCAAGGAAACGTACTTAGCAGCCCTAAAAAGAATACTGAGATATGTCAAGGGCACCCTAAATGTAGGGATTTGGTATCCTAGGACCTCAACCTTCAAATTGTCGGGATACTCGGACTCTGACTACGCGGGTTGTAAATTAAATAGAAAGAGCACAAGTGGAAGCTGTCAACTGTTAGGAAATAGTCTAGTAAGTTGGTGCAGCAGAAAACAACACTGTGTAGCTCTATCCACAACTGAAGCTGAGTATGTAGCTTTGGGAGAGTGTGTAGCACAACTCTTATGGATGATGCACACTCTCAAAGACTTCCAGCTTAACTACACTCAAACTCAAGTCTACATTGACAATATTAGCTCAATCAACCTAACTAAAAACCCAATCTAACATTCCAGAACTAAACACATAGAAGTTAAACACCACTTTGTAAGAGATCATGTAGCTAGGGGTGAAATAGTCCTTAAGCATATAGACTCTAAATCTAACTTAGCTGATATATTCACAAAACCCCTACCTGAGTCTGAGTTCAGCTCACTAAGAAGGCAGTTAGGACTATGCTTGGTAGAATAGGTTTACTCTATTGGTTTCTTTTGATTTGAAAAATCAACTTTTAAAAATAGTTTTAAAACTGCTTTACTGAATTTTAAAATTAGTTTTTAACATCTTTTTATTATTCTTTTTCTTTCTTAGTTTTTCTTGAAAAACTACCCCTTTCAAAACTAGTTTTTTTTTGCAAAATGACTTAGCCTAGGCCTTAACCCTAGAAATGCATGCACCTATAGATTTAGAAGCCAGCATCTCACAAGCACCTTAGGATAATGTTGATTGATAACCTAGAATGGGTTGAGATGCTTAGGTCTTTGCCTTAATTCAAGATGCTTTAAGTCAGTGCATCTGCAGCAATTGGGGCACTAAATACAACTAGATACAGTAATCCAGTTAAGTGTCAAGCTTAGACAATCTAACTTGAACAGAACACTTAACTTGACTAACCCTAGCGAAAACTACTGTTTATAACAGTTAGTAAGTAGCTAATTGGGTTAGACAGGTCCCTACAGAGAAAATTTAAATTGGTTTGATTCAGTTTATCTTGCATTGGTTCAGTACAGTACATTATTCTGCTATATTATTATGCAAGTTATCTGTTATTTTGCTATATTGGTTTTTTTTATATATGGCAAAGGGGGAGAGATAGGAAAGGAAAGAATTTTTTTAAAAAAATTCCTTTTTTTATTCTTCAAAAAAAATACTTACTCTATTTTACTCTTTCAAAAAAAGTACTTACTCTAGTTTTTTTCAAAAAACTACTTACTCTAAGTTTTTTCAAAAAAGTACTTACTCTATTTTACTCTTTCAAATGTACTTAGTCTAAATTGTTTTCAAAAGTACTTAGTCTAAATTGTTTTCAAAATAAAGCATTTTCTAAGTACTTAAACTTAAGCTATGACTAAGTACTTATTTCTAAACTTCCCTAGAAAAGTTTCGAAATACTAAAGAGATTGAAAACTTTTAAAGTACTTTCAAAAACTCAAAAGAGATGTCTTAGAAACTTTTTTCACTAAGGTGTCTTTCTAAAATTTCTAAGTATAAAATTTGTTTTGGAAAATATATTTTTGAAAAATCTTCTAAGTTAAGACAATTTTTTCACTAAGTTGTTCTTCTAAAAATTTCTAAGTATAAATTTTTTTTGGAAAATCTATTTTTGAAAAATCTAAGTTTTGAAAAATTAATTCCATCATGTTGACTTAGAAGTTTTTCAAACCCCACGAAACTTTGAAAAACCTAGGGAGAGATTCCTTCCAGGGGGAGGGAACTAAACTAGTTTAGCATCTACTCTGATTAACTTAACTCTTTGAATCGGGTTGCCATAAATCAAAAAGGGGGAGATTGTTGGTGCAGACGGCACCCAAGTCGAACCTGTGTTTTGATAAATGACAAAGGGTTCAAAAGTTAAGTCTTATTTGTTATCTAACATGTTGCTTGAGTGTGTAGATTGAAGTCCTAGCGAAGGAATGCTAGGCACCTAGCGTAGGAATGCTAGGCACTGAAACCCTAAGTCCCGGCGAAAGGCAGCTGGGCACCTAGCGAAGGGCTGCTAGGATACGAAGACCTAGCGAAGGACTGCTAGGCACCTGGATGCAGGACCAAAGGAACGTGTGTCTGCAGCTCAGAATACCCAAAGGAGAGAGGCAAGTAGCTGAGCAGGGCGCCCCCAGTGTCCAGGGCGCCCCCAAGGCCAGTACAAAACAAGTTAAGTAAAGAAGTGCTTCGGTAGCTTACTGGGCGGGGCGCCCACGTGCTCCCGGGCGCCCCCAGTGCCCAGGGCGCCCCGCACCCAAGCCACCGAAGCGGATAACTCTGATCCAGCCGAGAAGCTCGCTGAAAAGGTCAACCAGGGCACCCCTAGCGTTCCGGGCGCCCCCAGAGTCAATCCTCATCCCTATTCGAGTGGGATAAGGGCTGACCGAGATAATTCCGGATCAGTTGACACGTGTGGGGGGGGGGGGGTGGGCGCCCCCAACGTTCAGGGCACCCCGAAGTGCTATAAATAGCACCCAACACCAAGGCTTCTGAACATCAAGTCTTCCAACGCTTTCACCCTCTTCTACTCGAGGCGCTCTGCTATAGAAACTTCCCAACTCGAAATACAAGCACCGACGACATCCCTCTGCTCCGAGACACATTCCACACCGGACGTCGGTAACGAAGAGCTGTGTTTTTTTCTTACTGCACTATCATTGTAATCATTCTTTTGTAAACTGTTTTGCGCAATTATAGTATTGCCCACAGTAAATAGTCAACGACCGTGGGCCTTGGAGTAGGAGCCGACCGCGACTCTGAACCAAGTAAAAATCTTGGTGTTTGCATATTGTTTAATTTTAATTTCTGCTGTGCATTCTCTATCTAACAATCCGAAACGTTTTACGATATTATCCCCCCCTCTATCGTTTTCTCTCGATCCAACATAATGGTCTTCGGGCATTTGACCGTCAGGACTCCATTGCCAGAGCCAATGGCGTCGTAGTGGAGGTTTGTCAGGTATGCTTTTTTGATAGCTCTTACTCGCCCGGTTCTTTCCCGGCTAACCTTTCGCTTTCTTTGCAGCTAACTGACACGATCTACGATATGGGCGTTTCCCTTGCCGCTCAGACTCGGTCCCTTCGTCAGTTCGAGTCTCGAAGGGTGGAGCTGGAGGCTCAGCTCCGCTGTGCGCAGCTGCAACCAGGTGACGAGGCCTGGAACACGATACAGGCTGAGAATACGGCCTTCAAGGGCGTGCAGTCCGCGCCGAGGCCCAACTTCAGGAACGCCTGGCGGAGTTGAATGCAGCTCGGGCGTCGACTATCCAGATGCGACGGCAAATTGCCTTCCTGGAGCATAGCGAGCGTCAGGCTCGAGCTTTAGAGTTACAGGCCCACGAGGAGCTGGCCAAGGTCAAGGCGGAGCTCCAGGAGGCTAGCCAGTCGGCTATGACGCTGTGCGCCGACCTGAAGGCTAAGGAAGAAGAACTAGCCGCCTGCTTGAGCGACCTTTCACGGGTGTGCAAACACCGAGCGGCTCTGGATGCCAAGCTGAAGTCGATTCAAAAGGAGCAGGAGAAGACTCAGGGTCGGGCCCCATCTCAGTCTTCTGCCCCTAAATCATAGTCTAGTGATGCTCTCTTCTATTTTCCTCATGTGGGTGGAGGTCGGGTTGACCCCTATGAATGTTACTTCTTTTTTTCTAGCATCTTCATTCCTGTATACTTCTGCCCATTTGTGTCTAGTGCTTGAGCATACGCGACTTGAATTGGGGGGGGGGGGGATGCACGTCCGCCCTCTTCTGGCGGGCGAGTGCCCGCAACATCAAGGTCGTTGTGTATCAGTTACTCGGGTCAGAATGTAGTTTAGCGCTTAGGATTCTGTGAGTATGTACCACTTCCTCAGTGTTCCCCATTTGGGCGAGCACGGCGGAAATCTTAGGGTCGTGGTGGTTCCGTGAACCATCCTGGAGTTGGCTGGGGCGCGCCTGATCAAGAAGTTAGGTTATCGCAGTCATGAAGACTTAGTTGCTCGTAGCCCATATGCGGGCCAAAAGTGAGGCGTTTGGTTTAGACAGCGCCCAGGGATCGAGGACCGAGCTGGGAGCTGATCCCTCTTCTGACCTGCCGACAAGGCAAGAGTCAAAAGGCTTGATCGGAGACCTCTCAGAGAGCGCGGGCCGCCACGCGTCCGACCGAAAGCCGATCCGAGGTTAAGGCTCGCACGGAGCGAGAAAATAGCCTCTCGGTCGAGGGACCTCTCAGGGAGCGTGGGCCGCCACGCGTCCGGCTAAGAGTCGATACAAGGGTAAGGCTCGCACTGAGCGAGAATATACCTCCCGGTCGGGGGAGCCCTCAGGGAGCGTGGGCCGCCACGCGTCCGGCTGAGAGCCGATCCGAGGGTAAGGCTCCCGCTGAGCGAGAATATAGCCTCCCGGTCGGGGAACCTCTCAGGGAGCGTGGGACGCCACGCGTCCGGCTGAGAGCCGATCCGAGGGTAAGGCTTGCACTGAGCAAGAATATAGCCTCCCGATCGGGGAACCTCTTAGGGAGCGTGGGCCGCCACGCGTCCGGCTGAGAGTCGATCCGAGGGTAAGGCTCGCACTGAGCGAGAATATAGCCTCCCGGTCGGGGGACCTCTTGTAGCGGCCCCGCCTCTATGGTCCCCGCAGGCAACCCTCTAGGCCCGCGACCCTACGGTCTTCCCACCCCTGGCAATGGGTTTTTGCCTTCCCCAGGATTCGAACTCTAGACCTTCAGGCTAAGTACTAAAATTCCTAAATCCTGGTACCAAGTGAGCTACAAAAGTTCCTGGATCCACTGGCCAGGGGTGGGAAGACCCGTAGGGTCTCGGCCTAGAGGGTTGCCTGCGGGGACCATAGAGGCCGATATCGCTACATAAAAAAATAAATTGTCACGCCCCGAGACCCAGGAGCCGCTGATCCAATATAAAATTGGACAGCACCTTCCCTATCCAGCGGACAATTTACACATACATAGAACACAACCTCGCAGTTTAATTGGCCTCAGGCCTCAAAATGTATAAACACAACATAAAAGTAAGAAAACCATAACAATAAAACATAATAAACTATACCTGACTGCGGACCGGTCCGACTTACGACAAAACAACAAATACCTAAACCCCTTAGGGCACACAACAACACTCCCAATACATATACAAATCCAATAATTGAATATGAAAACATATGCACTACTAAGTACAAAACACACTTTATCATCGCGATGGGTAGGGACTGGCTGCTGGGCTCTTCTGGCGACTCCAAGTATCTCAACCTGAAATAAAAACATAGGCAACGGTGTGAGTCCAAACGAACTCAACGGATATCTAAACAGATATGCATCGTAGGTTATACTAACAATAAGAGTCACGCTGATACAGTCTCATATGTACAATAGAAAGGCATACACTGAAGGTACTGAATGTAGGTACATACCAGAATTCATCTATCCTGCAGAGGGGTAGAATAAATCCCTAAAGAACAAATATAACACATAATCCAAGGTAAACAGGTATCCGGTATATGCATGTCAATCATAATGCATCAATCAAATGTAGCAACCAATGCACGATGCAAAATATGCACATGGTGCAATGACATGTGTCACCCCTGACGCCAGTCAGGCATCGTCCACCTATCATAAATGAACGTCCGCATGGGTAAGGCTATGACAACTGTACGAACCCTGCTATCACTGCTCCTGAGTGACCGAGTGGACAGGATGCTGGAGAAGGTCACTCTCCTACCCCAAGCAATGGGGGAGTCTAGCTCTCATCTTCTCGTGTCTCAGGACGAGAAGGGATCTCTGGCTGCTACCACGCACCGGAACCACCCTCCAAATAGTGACCGTGCGGAGCAATATAGGGCAAATACACATACTCTATGGCAGCCACTACCCCTGAGTGGATGTGTGCGTATATCCTCATGTAACTGGCGATGGACTCAGACTATATAGGAGCCGATGATCATCAGCATGCAACAATGCAAGGATGGTGCATGACCCAAACACATACAACACCCACCAAGTCCTCATCTAACATCTCAGTGTGCTAGGTATAGGTCTGAATCCTATATCATGGGATACAAGTAACCTACTAAGTATACTGAAAAAGTAACCAGTGATATATCAATGTCAAAATTCAAGAGGGAACATATCACTATATATATATATATATTATTATATATATATATATATATATATAATATATATATACATGACAACTATTGAGACTGTATGAAGCTAAACGGAAGATAACCTCAAGATAAGCAACAATATCAAATACAGGTATACTAAGCAGATATAACATATAAACTTACTGTTATTATAACAAACCATGCATA
>JAGFNQ010001554.1:413036-473504 GCA_024364735.1 Boesenbergia rotunda
GAATTAAGAAGCTAACAATCACCAAGAGAAACCCATATGAATCAAGCTAAACATAAACCCCAACTCTAAGTAATCTCATGGCAGGATCAGAACAGATCCAAAACGAAACAACCAACTCCCTTTACAAACCTTCCCAATCCAAACAGAGCACACACTGATCTAAACAAGATTAACCCTAATCTCATTCTAGATCATATTTCACAATCAAAAAGTCACGATAAAGGGAGACAAAGAACAAACAAAGAGAACCAACATCAGCCCTAACCCAATTTAGATCTGACCAAAAAGAAAACAAGAAAGGTAGAGGAAACAATTCAACCACAGAACAATCGAAACTCATCTATCCAAAGGAACCCAGCTCCACACATGATCACAAGCCAAAACAACATCACAATATCACCCAAGATCAAAACTAAAGAACCAATTCTTACCTAGATCAAGGGATTCGGCTTCCACCAACAAAGTAGACCCCTCGGCAGCGTTCCCTGATCCCTACCCTATTCCTCAACACTGGAAAACTCATAAAGAACAAATTCAACCGGAGTTAGTTCTCTAAAAAGGAACAAGATCAATGTCCTATGAACCTTACTTGAGGTCGGAAATCACTGCTCCTTCCTGGATCAAATCCAGCAATCCAACGCTCGGTTGCTTGGCTGCGGCGATTGAAGAGTCAGCGCTGCAGCTAGGGCACGCGTGAAGGGGAGGAAGGAGAGGTCGTGTGTGGCTGCGGCTTTGGCTACGGCTAGGGAACGAGGAAAAATAAAGGTATAAAGGAGGCGGCTGCGTGCGTTGGCTGCGGGTGAAGGCAGAGAAGAGAAAGAATATAAGGGGAGGGTGTTTTGCATAAGAGACCCTCAATTCTCCAAAATCCAAATCATGCCCTTAGGGTTTAGGTTTTAGCCATGTTAGCCCTCTAAATCCGTGTATTCCACTTTAATAAATTTCTAGGGCTAAATTATTTACCCTCTCAAAATTTAAGAGTTCACCCGAAACTCTTTACCCTAGTTCGATCACACTAAGTCCTCCAAATAAGTTTTTTAAAAATTTATTTTACTGGCTTTTTAATTAGTCGTATTTTACAACTGATCTGGGCATTACATTAATGGAGGCTCCCAAGTCTAACATGGCATCATGGAAGAGAGTCCTCCCTATCTCACAAGACACAGTAAAAACCCCAGGATCTTCACACTTCTGAGGGATGGAATGGATAAGTGCTGAAACATTTTTCCCTAAGTTGACCAACTCATTCTCCTTCAGTTTCTTCTTGTGAACACATAAATCTTTGAGGAATTTAGCATACTTAGGAATTTGTTTAATCATGGTCAACAAAGGTACATTAATCTCCACCTTATTGAATAACTTAACAAGCTCATTATATTCTTTAGCTTTCTCCTCCTCCACTTGCTTGTTGGCCTGAGTTTTGCGATGTGGAAAGGGCAAAGGAACCCTCAATTCCTCCTCTTGAGCCGAAACTTGTGGAGAATGAATTCTGAGCTGGAATTCCATCTAAAGTAGCTGCTGTAAGTCCACTTTTACTACTGATTTCTCCTTCATTCTCCACCAAAATCACAGGATCACTTAAGGAAGGAGTGAGGTTTGAACTAGGAGTGAAACCGACTGATTTTGAAGACAGTTCATGGCTGTTTGGGGCTGAAAAAATAGGTGCTATCATGTTTTCCGAAAATTCAGCCCTTGGAGCATTTGAAGTTGAAGCCACCTTCTCACTCCTCAAAGTGATGGCACTAACATTTCCCATTGGATTGGGAGTAGCTTGAGAAGGTAATTGACTTGATCCTTGGGTTTGCATTTGGTTCATCCCACTAGCCAATTGTCCAATTTGTCTCTCAATATTTTGTAAGGTAGAATCATTTTTTTGTTGGCCTTGTGGTTGCAAGAGTTGTTGTAACATTTCCTCTAGCCTTTGTTGTTGAACATTCACCCCACTAGAACCTCCATAGCCTCCTTGATTAGCTTGGGTCTTCGGTTGGCCTTGGAATGAAGAAGTAGGCTGCTAAATTATTGACCTTGCTGTGAACTTTGAAAATAGGGCTGTTGGGGCTGATTATAGGGTTGAAATGGCTGCTGAAATGGTTATTTGGTAATTGGGCTGGAAACTTGGCTGAACTTGCTGAGAATTGTAGCCTTGGAAATTCTGAGTTTGAGGTTGAAATTGTTGTGGTGAGGGCTGAAATTGTGGAGGTTGAAATTGTTGTGTTGATGGCTGGAAATTTTGATTGTATGACTGTGAGGGTTGGAAACCTTGATGATTTTGATGTTGAAAGGTTTGAAATGGTTGAAACCCTTGTTGCCCTTGCTGAATTGGCTGGAATTAAGGCTGGAATGGCTGGAATTGTTGCTGAAATGGCTAGAATTGTGGCTGCCCTTGCTGAGAATTTTGGAAATTCAGTTGAGGCTGTTGAAATGGCTGTTGTGATGGGTTTTGTTGATAAAAAGAGTTGTCATACTTCAAATTTGGATGGTCTCTCCAACCCGGATTATAAGTAGATGAGTAGGGGTTATTCTTGGCTTGAAATTGTCCTCTAGTCAACGCCGCTAGTGTTTCATCTTGTTGGAGGTTTGGGCACAAATCCGAGTTGTGTTCTAGGCTTGAGCAAATGCTACACAACCTCATCACTTGATTTGAAGGTGGAGGTACCAAAAAATTCTGATTTTGGCTCACATTGTTTAAGGTCATTTGCTTCACTAGCGAGGTAAGCTCCATCAAAGAATTCTTAATCTCCTTTTGCTCATTAGAGACCATCTGGACCTCATTAACTCCTCTGGTGGACAAAGCTCTACTCCCAAACTGCTGTGAATTTTCTGCCATACTTGAAATCAACTCCCTAGCTTGATTCGGTGTTTTGTTCACTAGGGCTCCTCCAGCTGCAGCGTCAATCATAATCCTATCTATCTAGAGTAGACCCTCGTAGAAGTACTGAATAAGAAGCTGCTCACTGATCTGGTGTTGTGGGCAACTTGAGAAGAGCTTGTTGAATCTTTCCCAATAATCATAAAGAGTCTCTCCCACTACTTGGTGTATGCCATAAATACTCTTTCTGATGATTGTTGTTCTGGAGGCTGGGAAGTACTTCTCTAGAAATGCCTTCTTCATGGAAATCCAGCTAGAAACATGCCCAGTAGGCAGATAATAGAATCAATCCTTAGCTTCTCCAGTTAGGAAAAATGGAAATGCTCTCAGCTTGATATCTTCTTCTGAAATCCCCTGAGGTTTCATGGTGGAGCAGACTACATGAAATTCGTGCAGATGTCTGTTTGGATCTTCTCCAGATAGTCCTTGAAATTTAGGCAATAAGTGGATAAGTCCTGATCTCAACTCAAAGCCACCAGTAAGCTCTAGGTAAGCAATGCTTGAGTACTAGAAAGCATCATCAGGTGCTACAAGTTCTTTCATGGTTTTCTGGTGGTCTGCCATAATAGTGCCAGAATGAGTAGAAATGGTCTGAGTAGGAGGAATAACAATAGCCTCTGAAATTCTGCCTTGGTTCCTCCTTGCTCTGAAAGTCCTCTCAATTTTAGGGTCAAGTTCCTCAAGATCACCACCTGCAGACCTGATCATAAAACAAACACAAATCGCAGCAAATGTATATAGAAAAAAAATGAAACAAGTAAAATAGATCACAAGATATGGAAATAAGCACGCAAGCAAAAATCAAACAAACTCAACTAGTTATTTCCTCTGGCAACGACGCCAAAAATTTGATAGGCCCACAACAGGTGTCACGAATGAGTCTCAAATTTAGATATTTATAGATTGAAAACCCTAGCTCACAAAGAAAATGTAGTAAAGGGGCCTCAAGTCGTATTTTTTTCCAAGGACTAGTTGAATGAATGTTTAACTCGAGCTTGAAGGTTATTTGTCGTCAAATGTTTGGGTTTTATAATTAAAATGGGGGTTTTGTTTTGCAAATAAGAATGCGAGTTTAGTTTGAAATGAAATTGGCTAAAGCAGGAATTAAACTAGCAACTTGTAAAAACCTAACTTAACGAAGACAAGCGATTCGATATGAAATTATGGAATTGAATAACTAAACTAGTTTCAAGGACAAGAAACCATAAATCTGTAGCTAAATTGCAAAAATTAAATGGAATTCTCGCAATACAAATTGAATGCTTAAAAACAGGGTTGATTTGTAGTTGTGATTTCCTGATCGGTCGGCTGACCGATCAGATACAAGCCTGATCAGACTGGTGACCAATCAAGTGTTGCTGGGATCGGTCGAATGACCGATCAGTAGATGAAACGCGATCTGAAACAGAACTAAGCTACGGAAGAACAGAATTCAGAAACAAAAATAACAGAAACTAAACATCAAACCCTTCCCTTAGTTCGAATCCTTCTTGTTGTCACACAAGAATCGGCTAGCTCGACAAATCGACAGAACTTTAGCCTCCGTGATCAATCCAGCTTCAGATTTGCTTTCAAGAGAACCATTCTTCCAATCTCCTCGTACTTGATGTGGGGGAGTGCGATGATGGTTCAGGAACAATCAGAGCAACCCAAAGAACCCCTCCAGCTTGCTGCGATTGATGAAGAATGGAGTACAAGTATGATTCGATCAGAAAATGGCAGAAAATGGTGAAACCCTCCCCTAGCTCTTCTCAGCGACAAATTGATCAGAAAATCTCACGGAGACTCGATCCTGACGATCTGGAACTCAAACTAAGCTCGGATCTAATGTGGTCGCGCGATCGGATGAAGAAAACTTGAAGAATAGTGAAGAACACGGAAGAACAGCAACACGCGACGACGAGATCTGATCGGGGGAGGCAGTTTTTATCTGTTGGAAATGGACGGCTCTGATCATCCTGATCTAATCCGATGGTCAGATCTTCTTTGATTAAACCCTAAACTTCCAGATCTCAATCTGAAGGTCAAATTTACTTCTCCTCAGCTGGGATCAACTGGATCTGCCATGGATGGCTCAGATCTCCCTATTTTTCGAATGGACCGCCCACAATCTTCCAAGGCTTGATCGACTTGATCTGAGTCCAATTCTGACTCAAACTTGCCCCAACTTGACCTAGGTCCATGATCCATCAGCCTACAAAAGTCAGATTCAAATTAGATATCAAAACATCTCAAATTTGCAAAGATTTGCAATAAAACCCAAAATAGAATTAATCCATGGAACCTAGGGTAAATTCAAGAATAAACATGTAAAATATGGATCAAACATAGATTTTAGAGCCTAAATTAACTAACAAAATGGTAATTATCACTAATCCCTTGGTCTGGGTCCCGGTCGGATGCGTGGCGGTCCACGCTCCCCGGATTCAGCTCGGCCAAGAGGCCAAATCATAGCTCCCGCTAATCCCTTGGTCCGAGTCCCGGTCGGACACGTGGCGGCCCACGCTCCCCGGATTCAGCTGGGCCAAGAGGCCAAATCCCCGCGGGATAGCTCCCACTAATCCCTTGGTCCGAGTCCCGGTCGGACGTGTGGCGACCCATGCTCCCTGGATTCAGCTCGGCCAAGAGGCCAAATCCCCATGGGATAGCTCCCGCTAATCCCTTGGTCCGAGTTCCTGTCGGACACGTGGTGGCCCACGCTCCCCGGATTCAGCTGGGCCAAGAGGCCAAATCCCCGCGGGATATCTCCCACTAATCCCTTGGTCCGAGTCCCGGTCGGACGTGTGGCCACCCATGCTCCCCGGATTCAGCTCGGCCAAGAGGCCAAATCCCCGCGGGATAGGTCCCTCTAATCCCTTGATCCGGGTCCCGGTCCGACGCGTGGAGGCCCACGCTCCCCGGATTCAGTTCGGCCAAGTGACTAAATCCACATGGACGAATTCCTGCTAAGCCCTTAGTCCGGACCCCGGACGGGTGCACAACGACAGCTGCCCCGAGCCAAGTGGCCAGATATTCACGCGAGGGCACGGACCAGTGTTTAACTCAAACACCTGCGAAGACTAGTGGCCCGAGCGTATGCTTGTCCAGGCCACAGACACCTAAGAATTTCCTAGCCCAAACGCCCGGCCTAGAGGCTCGCGAAAACCGCACCAATCATTCGGCTTTGCATCCAGTTCACTCTCACCATTAATCGGGTCCTTAATATTGGGAAGTTAAGGCAGCCACGCTCAACACAAAGTAAACAAAGAAGGAATGTGCATTCAGAAAGCATTACAAAATTGGGGGCTCGGCATCCCCTCACTAAAAGAAAAAGAAAACAAGAGGCCCGACCCTCACTTGAAAGGTTGTTTTGTTATGTCTGGTAGGTCTTTGGACATATCCTGAAGCCGAACGGCTGTGGGGGGCATGTCAGGGGGTAGGTACCCGCCCCATTTGAGTTGCCGGAGGATGCTAATTCCTTGATGCATCATCACCGCCCGAAATCGCCGGGAGATCTCGGCAGTGTGGGCCTTGGCATTGATGCACTCAAGCCTATAGGCCTCCAGTCGATCAGCTTCTGCCTCTTTGAAAGAACAAAGCTCCGCCAGCTCGGCCTGGGTCGCATCCCAGGAGGCTTGGCGCCTGCGCAGCTCCTCCAACTCTGCCTGAGCCGCGTCCCAGGATGCTTGGCGTCTGCGCAAATCCTACAGTTGATCCTGCAACGAGCCAACAGCTTGCTCCTTAGCCGCCAGTTGCGGCCGCAAAGGTTGAGCAGCCTCACTCGTCCAACGAAGCTCAGCCTTGGTCTTCAGGAGGTTCGCTCGTAGCTGCTCTTTGAGTCTCTGATCGCGGAGCTGCGCTTCCTCGGCCTGGGCAACTCGGCGTTGCGCTTGAACCGCCTCGATGTCAGCCGAGACGATCTGTGCTTTGGCGGTCTCCAGCTCCTCCTGAGCCTGACTTAGTAGGTCCTGAAGGCCGATAACTTCCGCCCTCAAGCTGTTTAGAGAGTCATCGTCAGAAGCCAGCTGGGTGTGCCGGAGTTGGGCTTCAAGATCCTCCACGCGCCGCTCGGCATGATATCGGGCCTTGGCGTGGCTCAGCATGGATATGCATATGCTGAAGCCTTGGGCCCAAGACTGCAAAAAGAAGATCGGGTAACATCCCAACTGAAGAAAGTGTCGGGCATGTAACAGCTCATGAACACCTACCTGTGTGGCAGTAGCCATGAAATCATCCGCCCAAACGCTTGGGCCACCCGAGCTGCCCGCTCGTAGGCCGGCCAGATACCGGTCTGCCACTATACATATAGACGGACATCTTGCGACTGTATGGGGGCTGAGCCGCTTGGCACCATCATGCTCAGGAGCAAGTCAGATAGCGAGGGTGGCAGCATGTGCAGCGGGCCTTCGCTCGCAGGCTCCGCCGGTCGGGTCAAGGAAGCCTCCCCTGAAGGGGCAACAACTGACTCCACCAGGGGCAGTAAAGGAGAAGAAGGCGGCGGCGTAGGGGAGTCGATCATCGGCGCCTTACCCTTTGGCCTTTTGTTGGGCCGACTGGAAGAAGCTTCCGCGGGGTCGGCTGAGTCAGGCACGGACCCATCATCACGTGGGCGCCTCAGCAGACGACTCAGAGTTCGTGTTAAATACTAAAAATTTAGGGATTAAATGATAAAGATCCCTAGACTTGGAGGGCTTAAATGTTAAATAACCTAAATCAAGGGTGGATATGTGAATAGCCAAAATATTGGATGGGGCTGGTTGCAAAGTGGGCAACCTTTAATTAAATTCCTTGTGGCCGAATGTTATCGCAGCCCTAGCCCTTGCGCCGACGCCTTCTCTTCTCCTCTTCTTTCTCCGTTCATCGTCGCCGCGAGCCACGTCGTCGACACTGGTCAGACGGCAAGGATTCACAAGTTTGGGTCGAGGTTGCGTCGAGCTCCTTCCGAGAAGCAGAACGTGAGGCCAAAGAAGATTCGACGTTTCGTTGTTTCCCTTTAGAGTAGACGATGCTCTCGCCACCGACGGGGTCACGAGAAGGTGAGATGTGTGTGTGTTTGATCTTGCTTTTGTTCTCGGAGTTTTTCCCTCTGATTTCTCGGTATGGATCACGGTTGGTTTCAATTTTGGGATTGAAACTTATGGATCTAGGGATTCTTGGAGGATTTCGGAGAAGAAGGTTCTTGGATCTAGGGTTTCGTCCTGGTGCTCTCAGCTACACTCGGATCTGAGCAATGGTTTCCGTTGGCCACAATCAAGGTAAGGGATAGTGGATTTGTTGCTTAGTTTGGCTGTCCTGTGTGGATCTTGATTGCCTTGCTTTTGTTGTGGAGTTTCGGATGAGGTTGCTGATCGAATTACTATCTTGTTTTGATGCTGAGATTATTGTTAGTTGTGTAGATTTTGGCATTGTGCAGCTTTGAGTTAGTTTATTTGGGTTGATATAGTTTCGTTCGGATTGAAATTCTTCTATACCGTGATTTCCATTTGGAATTGCTAGTTTCTGTGAGTCTTCTCTGTATGTGCTTCATACCGTGCTCTGAATTGGATTGTTGGGATGAGTTGTGATCAAACAGAATGATAATCGTGCTGGTGTGGATTGAGTGGTATCTGTTGGAGGCTCTGTTGTTGATTTCTGCCGAGAGTTTTAATCGATGGAATTAGTTCAATTTAGGGGGTTGATGTGTGGTTTAGCTCTCTTGGTCCTGTAATATGAACTTGGCTGTGAGACAACTTGGTTGTCATAGGTTAAGTGATGATACCAGCATGCTCTATTTGGGTTTGTGATGTAGTTGGAGTGAGCTCTGTCAACCATGCTTAGAATTTGGGTTATCAGATGAAATGATTAAGGAGTTTGGGGATTTTAGCCCTAACATGAGTTGTAGATGATTTTAGCTAGTTATTTTTGTGTAAATAGCTAAGGATATTATATTTGGTGCAGGACATTGATTTACTTGGCTTTCGCTCGCGGATATTATTTTGGAGGGAGAGCTCTCTTCATTTCGAGCATCGACATTGGAGGCGGGTACCTCTGACTTATCTTTTAGATTAGTCCTAGCTGATATGCTTGATATGCTATGTTTAGTGGTAGGGTAATGTATTATTTTATACCTGCTCTATCTTTGTTGATACTGTATTTGATATACCTGACATGTGATATCTACACCATTAGGATCTAGGCTATGGTGCATTATTTATGATCCTTGCATATCATATTGATATAGGTGGATTAGATAGTAGATGCTGTTTGACCAGAGTCATGCATCGTCGTGCACTGCGCATCACTGTCGAATAGTGGCCCTTATGGGTGAGTCAGGTCGACAGTCATACTGAACTATCCATACGGCCACTCATGGGTTAGTGGTTGACGGGGTATGGGTAGTGTGCTCTATGCTGCTCCGCTCATGCACTCATAGGTTAGTGAATCGGAGCGTGGTAGCAGGCAGAGGTCCCTCCTTGAGTAGCCCATATACCAGGAGTTGAGAGAGAGGGGTCTCTCCCCCATTTATATACATGGGGTAGGTGTTAACACTCAGATAGGGATATCCTCCAGAGATGACCTGGGGCTGATAGTGATATAGCCAGGATAGGTGATGGCCTGGGGCTGATATAGATACCGCCAGGATAGGTTTTGGTCTGGGGCTGTTATTGATATAGCCAGGATAGGTGATGGCCTGGGGCGGATGTAGATATCGCCAGGATAGGTTTTGGCCTGGGGCTGTTATTGATATCGCCAGGATAGGTCATGGAGTAGGGGTGTTACACCGACAACATACCGTCTACTCGGTTGCTCAGGAGTAGCAGCGGCAGAGTACGGACGGCAGTCACAGCTCTACGCAGGAGGGTGCGCGAGCATTTGCTCGTGCTTGTTATACTTGGATGTTGCATTTGATTGACATGCACATACAGGAGACCCTTATGTCTGGTTTCGACGACTCAGCTAGATTGGTATGGTATTTCTATTCCTGTTCCAGTTATGCTTACCACTACATTCACTTGTGTTATTTCGATTGCCTGTTACTCTATTGCTAGCTTAGACTATCATGCATATCTGATGAGATATTCGCTGAGTATTGTTACTCACCCCGTCAGCTCCCTGTTTTTATTTCAGGATGATTGTCTGGAGTGCCCGGCAGCCTGTCCCCATTCGTGTATTTCTTCGAGATGACTCCGGGATGTTTCTTTTACTTTATAGTGGTACATGTTGGTACTCATTTTCTGTTTCTGTTTCTTTACTTTTCCGCTGCTGTATTCATGTCTGGTCGTGTCTTTTTATACGGCGGTATAGTTGTACTTTTGTGAGACATGGAGGTCTTGTGTTTTGCGTTTGTCGTAAGTCATACCGGTACGCAGCTTTCATCGTCGTCTCGCTTTTGTTGATTTCAGATGGTTGTTCCAGCCCTATAGGCTGTGGTACAATCATCTGAGGTGGTCGTAGAGGTTAGGTTTCTGAATTGTCCATCGGTCGAGGGAGTGACAGTCCGGTCGGTATCGGACGGGTAGCTCCTCGGGGCGTGACAATTTTTGGTATCAGAGCCAGGTTGCGAGATACCTTGTGGTCTTGTGGGTGTTTTCGGATTTTGAGTCGGAGTCGTTTTCTCGATGGACGTGATTGGGACATGGCGGCGATGGGACATCTCCAGATGACACGAGGTATATGTCATGACTCATTTACCTCTTTTGTATCTACTATTTAGTGTACGGTTAGAGATTTCTTTATGGTGATATGATTTATACTTGACCGGTAGGTACTCGTAGATATGTTTTTGGCTGGAAGGCATGTAGTCGATCCGTTTTATTTGCGGCCATGTTGGGAGTCGATTATAGGTGACTGGTTGACATGTTGCCGACTCGTCTAGGATGCAGAGAATGTTGATTCTCGAGTAACACCGATATATGGTCGGAAGACGAGGGTCGAATCTGTCAATAATCTATCGGAGGTTAAGGAATTCAAGTTATAGATTTCCTGCCTTATACCAGTTGTATACTAGTATCAGTTGCTATCGACTGTGTGAGACATTGAGACTTCATATCGATACAGTGATGATTTCTCCTATATCGGGGAGTTTTAGACTTCTGGTTCACTTGTGCTGAGTTAGGTGACCTAGAGGGTACGAGTGAGTACATGACCTGCATTGAAGCGGGAAGTGTAGTACTAGCTATCTACTATAACTGATAGTAAAAGATCGATATAGCTGGAATATGAGTATGACTTTCATAGATATATACCTCTTGAGTATCGCTTATACTTTTGTATACTCTACCTTGGATAGGTGGGATGCATATTTCCCAAGAGGGATTGGATATCGATTCCTATAATGTTAGGGTGGGTATCCATTGACTTGGAGGTAGCTCGATTGACGCCTAGTCAAGCTTTTCCAAATCACCATTATGGTCAAGGTTGACTAAGGAGATGATCGGATGGCACGTTGTGAATTCGATCGTATGGTGGAGAATATTGATTCTTCAATGGTACCAACTGATGAATTGGGAAGTTAGGGTTAAATCGAACGACAACCTATTGGAGGTTGGGTATCGTAGTTGGCTCGACCGACATAGGATCGATCCACTTTAGCTCATGGAGCTTTGGGCGGTTAGGATTATATATTTCCATATAGATATCCTAGATGACATATTTGGAGGACATGACCTGCTGGATGCAGCAGACATGATATTCACTGTTTATCATTTCAGTGGATAGAGGATAGATATATCCTGTTCGGTGGGACTTTTGACCTCAGATTCATTATACTTGGTTAGATAACCTAAATAATACAGTCAAATGTGACTTGTACCGATCCGGAGGAGTGTAGAGCTAGTTGCTTGACACTTACGAGATTATCGCTCGTACTTGGTTTAGATAACCAAGAAGGTACCTTTGGACTTCTGGTTTGTGCAGTGATGCAAATCACTTACAAGACTGATGTACCTTTACGTGAAGACACTAAGGACGGTACTCAGGAAACAAATAATTACTTTTCGATTACGTTGGGATACTCCTAAGAGATTGTGTGTCTCTATCGCCTTTTGGAGCGAAGTTGGAGTATATCGGGTTACGAGACTGTAACGCCCCAAAATTTCCATTTTAAGTCCTTAAAGTCCTTAGAACTATTTAAAAATGTTTTAGAAATATTCTAGGTATTTTTAGGAATTTTTAGAATATTTTTATGGAATTTTCCGAGTCCGTTTAGTATTTTTAAAAAAGGAAAAACTTTAAAGGGCAGCAGGGGGTTCGAACTCGCGACCACAGGAGGAGCAAGCCCTTAAGGGCGCGCAAGTGACCGGCTAGGCTAGGGTATCAAGCACAACAAAAGGTGGAGAGAAATAATTTTATAGAGTAGTTACGTTTTTTTCATGAAGAGGTATTTAAACCCCGCTTAAGTCGCGTGAAACCCTTGGAGGAGAATTTCGGCTGCGTGCGAGAAGGGGGCGAGGGAGGGGCGGCGAAAACAAAAGGGAACCTAGGTTTTCTTTCCTCCTCTCCTCTCCTAAGGGGCGCCGGCTAAGGGAATCTCAAGGGGGTCGGAGCGTTTCGTTCGTCTCGACGAGAAGAACACGTAGGCGCGGACGGTTCGTAGAGATCTCAAGTTTCACCTGAGCCCTAGTCGTCTAATTTCGATTGTAAGTCCAAGAAATCAAGGTAAGTACTGCTCACCTGCAGTAAGAGGCGGTTTTCCGCAAGAATATTCCCTTGAAAGTTTTAAAAGAGATATTTCCTTTTTGTTCAAGATTTTACATGTGATCTTAGTTCATTATATGCTTATATATATTTGATAGAGTATCCTATGTGAGTTTAGGGTCTAGGAAATCTATAAGAAAAGAAAAGAAAGATAAAGAAAAAGAAAAGAGAAGGCCAAGGCCTTACGAAATCCCCAAAAGTCAAGACTTAGGGATTTGGGCACACAAGGTGTTCGATAAAATGCCAAGGCATTTAAAGATAAGAAAGAAAAGAAAGAAAAGCTATTTTATTTTCTAAGGCCAGTACCCGGCGTCCAAGGGCATCGTTAAAGAAATCCAGGTGTCCAATTCCAAGGTCTTGGCCCTGGTAGACCAAGGTCTGCTCTATTAGGATTGGCGGCTCGCTACCCCAACCTTTTAGGGAACGCGCATAAGATGGTACTTACGTCTTAAGTGGATCCAAGTGAGTATTATTTTCAAGTATATGCTTTAGCAAAGTTTTTCTAAAATTTAAGGAAGTTTTCTAAAAGTTAAAGAAAGATTTAAAGTTAAAGAATTGCTAAAGTTTCATGTTAAGCCAAGAAAAAGTGAGTTAAGACTTATTAATGCTTGAGTATGCATGTTTTGAGTTATACATGTTTTAGTGTTTCTTTTAAGCATAAAAGTATCTCATGTGATTCCATATTGTTTAAAAAGCATGCCTGCACATTTCGAGATTTTGTGAGCTAGATAGTACTTGCTAAGCTTTATGCTTATTAGTTGCATCTCCTCTTGCTGCAGATAAAGGTAAAGGCAAACAATTCTGAAGGAAGGCGACAAGGCGGTGCTGAGTGACGTGTATGTGGTGGCTGACCTTGGAGAGGTCCTTGGGACGAGACAGTTTAGCTTGTTTGAAATGCAATGTTTAAAGTTTCCAAATTTCAAGTTATTGTGTTATGGAGTTTATTAAACATTTATGCTTCGGATAGTTTTACATGCTTAATTTTGTAGAATGAAGATTCCATGTCATTTCAATTAGTATGCATACTTTTGTGAATGCACTAGATGAGCAAGGGCATGAGTAGTTTGGCATGTTGATACATTGAGTTTTAGACTTATTCTTGAGCTTATTATTCCCTTTTGGACTAAGTCCTAATTGTGCTTAAAATGCTTGTAAATTCGGTAGAAAGGTAAGATTTACATTCTATGAAGTTCTAGAATTATTATAGAATCTGATAAGTGGAGTTTGGATAGGTAGAAATGCTTAGGAGTTATTTGATGCATGTGCCAAGATGTTGTTAGTCTCCTTTTGAATTTAGTTTTATTGCTTTAAATATGCTTAGAAAAGTTGCATCCATATTCCATAATGCTTTAGTAATGTTATAGAATCTTGTGTAATGAATATTTCCTTTATGAATTTTAGAGAAAGGAAGTGTGTCATTGTATCATGCATAACTATTAAAGTTAGAACATCATTCTTAGATAGATTTAAATACAAGTTTAAGAAAGTTCCGCATTTTTAGTCGTGCATTAGAGTCAAGAAGTAGACAAGTAACGGTCCGTCTAAGGTAGAGAAGGCGGGTCGCTACAGAGACGACGGTTAGTCGACTGATCTGACGCTGTCCTAGCCTATGAGATATCATGACTCATAGACAGGTCGTACGTGTTAAATATTCTTGATGATACATCGAGAATTAGGAACGATTATGGTGCGTGATTAATCTTGGACCCCTACATATCATGTTGATGATTGTAGAATTAGTTAGGAAGTGTTGCTTGAGATAATATCATGCATCACGTCGGTATTATGCGTGCACGGATGACTTTTGTCTTCCTGGTGGTTGAACACGGGTCGTCAGCCGTGTCAACAGAGAAGAGGTATACGTCGATGACCCTTGACTTCTGAGTGGTTGAAACGGGTCATCAGATATACCTTAGTTTTCGCATAGCCGGGTGTGTTGGCTACTCATGCATTCCGCATAGCCCAGATGCGTTGGCTACTCATGCATTCCGTATAGCCTAGGTGCATTGGCTTCTCCTGCATTGTGCATAGGGGATTTTTGGGTTAAACAGCCATTGGTGCTAGACTGTTCTGTCTCTTGACTACCTGAATAGTCATGGCATGTCGAGAGAGTGACACAGGTCACTGCTATCAGGTGCACTGGATG
The DNA here is from genome assembly GCA_024364735.1 of Boesenbergia rotunda. NCBI lineage: Eukaryota > Viridiplantae > Streptophyta > Magnoliopsida > Zingiberales > Zingiberaceae > Boesenbergia > Boesenbergia rotunda. Next base: position 427,706 of record JAGFNQ010001554.1, read on the forward strand.
CATCTTAGCGTAGTTGTGGTTTGTTTGCATTATGACCCTGGTTCGTATTTACAATATCGGGTTATAGTATATATTTGACCCTGGAGGTGCTCAGTGGACACATTGTGGTAGGACTGCCCAGGACTAGGAGGGGTCATGAGACGATTTGGGTGGTTGATGAGCGATTAACCCAATCTGCACAATTTCTTGTGCATCTGGAGGATCAGATATTATAGATGTGGCACAAGTGACCTTAGGGTTGAGCACCCTTGATATGGGTGATGTTGATTAGTTGCTCGGTTGTAGCGGATGGTTAGATGATGATCTCTTGATCAGTTATGCCCTTGGTATGTTGTACAGGCATACTGATGATCTGGCCACCACGTAGAGTGGTTGAGTCTGGTGCCCTTAGGATGTTGGGATGTGTCGTTACTATTCGTAGACGACATCCGGATGTATTCTTGACTTGGTATATGAGCACGTGTTGTTACCTTTGGATGATTGGACACTTTTGTCAATCAGATTAGGAGTGCTCCGGTTAGAGATTATTATCCTCGGTGTGTTCGAGGCAAAGTAGCCTTAGGGCATTAGACGTAGGGGACCTCGTGATGTATACGGAATAGTTTATTCCGAATAGGTGGTGGAGTCTTGAGATCACCTCTCGTGCCGGAGAATTTACTTCGGTGGCGCATTGACCTAGTTTTACGATATCCTCAGGATGTACCCGAGGGTACAGGGATTCGAAACGTTCCTGTTGGCGAAACGACATGGAAAAAGGACATTGAGAGTCTTCGTATCCAGACTATAGATATGACGATTGACACAGTGGTAGCCCGGTGGGCTCATAACCCACAGGGAGCGTCAGAGACTAGCGGTCTTACTCTCGAAGAATTCCCGACGAGAGAAAGCCTAGTACGTTGGTTTATGGAGGCAACACGAGTCGATTTGGGTGATCATTGAACGATTAACCAAATCTATGCACTTTCCTTCGATTCGTAGGATGGACTCGATGGATCACTTAATAGAGATATACGATAGGAAGGTTACTAGATTTTAGGGATTACTCTGGAATCTGGTAGGAGTCTCCTACGAGCTATAAGTGCATAGCTGCGATTCGGTTTAGTTGTTCTTCTATTGACTGATGGCAGTCCGGGCGTACCGTTTACGTTCTAGAGGATTTACTGCGCTCGTGTGTGATGGACTTTGGGGGCAGTTGGGAGGACCATTTGCATTTGGGTGGTGTTCGCTTACAACAACGGCTTCCATTCGGCGATACTGATGGTACCGTTTGAGGCATTGTATGGTAGGGCGTGCAGGACACCCACCCTCTGGGATGAGGTCGGTGAGACTAAGCTACTGGGACCCCAGAGAGTTCAGCACGAGGCAGAGTTAATACGGACTGTCAGATGGAAATTATTAGCAGCGCGGGATCACCAGAAAAGCTATGATGGTCGGAGGCGCATACCCATAGAGGTTGCTGCGAGTGATAATGTTTTCCTTCGAGTTTCACCCACAAAAAGGGGTGAAACGTTTTTGTCTCAGAGGTGAGCTAGCTCCACGGTATACCGGTCCGTTTTAGATTCTGGAGTTGTAGCTTATCGCCTAGCACATTCACCGTCTTTGATCGGCATCCACGACGTGATGTATGCATCCATGCTGAGAGGTCATGTGCTAGATTTCACACTCATATTATTCGAGGCGCCTGTTCCGCTCCAATTTGACAGTACTTAAGAGGAGGTATCTATATGGATTTTGGGTGTCCAGTGGCGTCTGTTGCGGAACAAGGCAATCTGATTGGTTAAAGTGGGAGGATAGCAACATTCAGATGTTGAGATGACCTGGGAGCTTGAGGATATTATCCGAGCTCGCTGCCCCTACTTGTTTGATTGAGGTACGCGTGGGTGATTCGTACAGTACTTTGTACTGTTTGACCGTACCTAGCACATGAAACTACTAAATTTGGGGACCAAATTTTTATTAGTGGGGGAGAATGTTAAATACTGAAAAATTTAGGGACTAAATGATAAAGTTCTCTAGACTTGGAGGGCATAAATGTTAAATAACCTAAATCAAGGGTGGATATGTGAATAGCCAAAATATTGGATGGGGCTGGTTGCAAAGTGGGCAACCTTTAATTAAATTCCTTGTGGCCGAATGTTATCGCAGCCCTAGCCCTTGCGTCGACGCCTTCTCTTCTCCTCTTCTTTCTCCGTTCATCGTCGCCGCGAGCCACGTCGTCGACACCGGTCAGACGGCAAGGATTCACAAGTTTGCGTCGAGGTTGCGTCGAGCTCCTTCCGAGAAGCAGAACGTGAGGCCAAAGAAGATTCGACGTTTTGTTGTTTCCCTTTCGAGCAGACGATGCTCTCGCCACCGACGGGGTCACGAGAAGGTGAGATGTGTGTGTGTTTGATCTTGCTTTTGTTCTCGGAGTTTTTCCCTCTGATTTCTCGGTATAGATCACGGTTGGTTTCAATTTTGGGATTGAAACTTATGGATCTAGGGATTCTTGGAGGATTTCGGAGAAGAAGGTTCTTGGATCTAGGGTTTCGTCCCGGTGCTCTCAGCTACACTCGGATCTGAGCAATGGTTTCCGTTGGCCACAATCAAGGTAAGGGATAGTGGATTTGTTGCTTAGTTTGGCTGTCCTGTGTGGATCTTGATTGCCTTGCTTTTGTTGTGGAGTTTCGGATAAGGTTGCTGATCGAATTACTATCTTGTTTTGATGCTGAGATTATTGTTAGTTGTGTAGATTTTGGCATTGTGCAGCTTTGAGTTAGTTTATTTGGGTTGATATAGTTTCGTTCGGATTGAAATTCTTCTATACCGTGATTTCCATTTGGAATTGCTAGTTTCTGTGAGTCTTCTCTGTATGTGCTTCATACCGTGCTCTGAATTGGATTGTTGGGATGAGTTGTGATCAAACAGAATGATAATCGTGCTGGTGTGGATTGAGTGGTATCTGTTGGAGGCTCTGTTGTTGATTTCTGCCGAGAGTTTTAATCGATGGAATTGGTTCAATTTAGGGGGTTGATGTGTGGTTTAGCTCTCTTGGTCCTGTAATATGAACTTGGCTGTGAGACAACTTGGTTGTCATAGGTTAAGTGATGATACCAGTATGCTCTATTTGGGTTTGTGATGTAGTTGGAGTGAGCTCTATCACCCATGCTTAGAATTTGGGTTATCAGATGAAATGATTAAGGAGTTTGGGGATTTTAGCCCTAACATGAGTTGTAGATGATTTTAGCTAGTTATTTTTGTGTAAATAGCTAAGGATATTATATTTGGTGCAGGACATTGATTTACTTGGCTTTCACTCGCGGATATTATTTTGGAGGGAGAGCTCTCTTCATTTCGAGCATCGACATTGGAGGCGGGTACCTCTGACTTATCTTTTAGATTAGTCCTAGCTGATATGCTTGATATGCTATGTTTAGCGGTAGGGTAATGTATTATTTTATACCTGCTCTATCTTTGCTGATACTGTATTTGATATACCTGACATGTGATATCTACACCATCAGGATCTAGGCTATGGTGCATTATTTATGATCCTTGCATATCATATTGATATAGGTGGATTAGATAGTGGATGCTGTTTGACCAGAGTCATGCATCATCGTGCACTGCGCATCACTGTCGAATAGTGGCCCTTATGGGTGAGTCAGGTCGACAGTCATACTGAACTATCCATACGGTCACTCATGGGTTAGTGGTTGACGGGGTATGGGTAGTGTGCTCTATGCTGCTCCGCTCATGCACTCATGGGTTAGTGAATCGGAGCGTGGTAGCAGGCAGAGGTCCCTCCTTGAGTAGCCCATATACCAGGAGTTGAGAGAGAGAGGTCTCTCCCCCATTTATATACATGGGGTAGGTGTTAACACTCAGATAGGGATATCCTCCAGAGATGACCTGGGGCTGATAGTGATATAGCCAGGATAGGTGATGGCCTGGGGCTGATATAGATACCGCCAGGATAGGTTTTGGCCTGGGGCTGTTATTGATATAGCCAGGATAGGTGATGGCCTGGGGCAGATGTAGATATCGCCAGGATAGGTTTTGGCCTGGGGCTGTTATTGATATCGCCAGGATAGGTCATGGAGTAGGGGTGTTACATCGACAGCATACCGTCTACTCGGTTGCTCAGGAGTAGCAGCGGCAGAGTACGGACGGCAGTCACAACTCTACGCAGGAGGGTGCGCGAGCATTTGCTCATGCTTGTTATACTTGGATGTTGCATTTGATTGACATGCACATACAGGAGACCCTTATGTCTGGTTTCGACGACTCTGCTAGATTGGTATGGTATTTCTATTCCTGTTCCAGTTATGCTTACCACTGCATTCACCTGTGTTATTTCGATTGTCTGTTACTCTATTGCTAGCTTAGACTATCATGTATATCTGATGAGATATTCGCTGAGTATTGTTACTCACCCCGTCAGCTCCCTGTTTTTATTTCAGGATGATTGTCTGGAGTGCCCGGTAGCCTGTCCCCGTTCGCGTATTTCTTCGAGATGACTCCGGGATGTTTCTTTTACTTTATAGTGGTACATGTTGGTACTCATTTTCTGTTTCCGTTTCTTTACTTTTCGGCTGCTGTATTCTTGTCTGGTCGTGTCTTTTTATACGGCGGTATAGTTGTACTTTTGTGAGCCATGGAGGTCTTGTGTTTTGCGTTTGTCGTAAGTCGTACCGGTACGCAGCTTTCATCGCCGTCTCGCTTTTGTTGATTTCAGATGGTTGTTCCAGCCCTATAGGCTGTGGTACAATCATCTGAGGTGGTCGTAGAGGTTAGGTTTCTGAATTGTCCGTCGGTCGAGGGAGTGACAGTCCGGTCGGTATCGGACGGGCAGCTCCTCGGGGCGTGACAGTTCGAGTGTCCTCTGGGTTGGACTGGGGGACATCCTCATCCTCAAGCGCGGAGGCAGCACGAGGAGAGGTGGGTGACTTAGAGTCAGAGAGAGTCGCCTCCTGCTCTACCAGCTGCTCTGCTCACCGTTCTTGTTCAGCTCGCTATTCGACTGCAAGCGCCTCTCACTCTTTCATCAGCATCATGATACGCGCCTCCATCTCCATGGACTCCAGTCCATAACCCTCCTCGGGGCGGCCAGATACATCATCTCGGCTACCGGGCAAACCATGGTCAAGTAGCAATAAAGGGACCAGGTCATCCAGGAGCGCCAGGTTTGCTTCAATAGACGATAGTCCAGTCAGTGGGACTCAACGCCTCCTTCGACTAGACTCGAGGGGGGCGCTTATGATCCCGGCCTTGCCTACGGGTAAGCCGGTCCGTTCAGCCAGTCAGCCTGGCGCCACGAAGGCCCGTCAGATGGGTCAGCAGGGACGTCACCCGGGGGCCCTCAAGCTCGGAAGACCCCGGGACATTATTCGACCAGCAACGAGCAGGGTCGGTCAGGCCGACCCCCAGCCTCTCCTGATCCAGTCACCTCGACCCGTTTCCCGACCTAGATCTAGGTCTTGCGTTCCAGCCGGACGTGTGGCGACCCACGCTCCCATCACACCACCTGAATCGGATACCTGACTGAGTCAGCTAGGCATGTCCCGGTAAACCCCCGACTTAAGGCATATTCTGCGTCTCAACACTCCCAGTCGGATGCGTGGTGGCCCACGCTCCCTAGCCAATACCAGACCCGAGCCTGGACACCCGGACTCGCCGGTCGGTGCTCTAGGCCCTGACTACTTCGTCCTTAGGCCCCCTACATCATCATAACCAGGGTATGTCTCTGACGTCGGGGTACCGCACGCCTTACTCAGCTCTGACACATCTTGCGGCCAGTTCGCCGATCCAGTACTATCGTACTGCCTGAGCACCCCGTGCCCTGTCGCGCAACTCCTTAATACTCTCGTGCGGGCTGACAGGTATCACGCATTTGTCTCGTCAGTCACGGACAAGGGCTGTCAGTCCTCCCCGACTATATAAACTCGGCACTCTCCCTACCGCAGGTATGCGCGCGTGAGCTCTCTAATCTACTACCTCATTTCAATTCCATTATTGAGCCTGCGGATACTGACTTGACCGTCGGAGTGCCGGCCCGGGGAAACCCCCGGTAGGTTTACTGACGGTCGCTATTTTGCAGAACTAAGCCGGAGCGCCGCTAGGTCGTTGCCACCTCCCCGCTCGTGCCACGGGAGAAGCCATTCCGGCCCTGGGGATCGCCACCTCACTTCGCGACAGGATCACATGTATTCTTAAACAATGATTTAACCAAGTCGAAGCAAAGAGGCTCGACTTGGCCTTGCTTGTGGGCTGCTGCTTAGTGTGGTCTTGATCTACCTCGTCTCCATGTCAGAAACCAACGGTGAGCTTGCTGATTCCAGCCTTGTTTTCATCTCTCTGTGTTTAATTAGTGTCTTGCAATCTCCTGTTTTGCTCTTTTGCAGTTTGAGCAGGCAACTTTAACCTTCATGATTGATGAAGAGGCAGAAGGCAAGGTTAGCCAAGTAAATCCAGGTAAAAGCTAATTCCGTGCTTGTGTAGAATTTGCAACAATGCAAGAATCAAATGTACGCAACAACATAACTTCTCTATCTTTGGATTCATTCATTGAGTTCTGTTACTTTCCAGAAAAGAAAAAGAAAGCAGAGGAGCAGCTGAACAAATGCATTTTTACTGTTTCCCTTATGAGTTTGGAGGACAATAACAGCGAACCGAAGAAAGCATGTAACTGTACTTTGCTTTCGATTAAAAGTTATCAAACTTGAGCAAATCTATGAAAAGTTGTCATTAGGAACTAGTTGCCAGTAATCGAGAGGTCACAAACTTGAGTTGTGAAAGAATGCCATTATGTAGGTTGAACAAACACAAGATCAATCGAAATTGGTTGATTTGATACTTCTTTATGGAGTAAGACCTGTAAATAATTGTTCGATTCTCAAATTTTTCGGCTTTTTATAAAAAGGCGTACATAAAAAAAATGTATTTGTCAAAAAAACGTCTCACAATTTATATTTTACTAAAAGAAGTACAAAAAATTATTTTATTCCTCTTATACTCCTCCAGCCAACAAGCATCTTTCGCAATTACATTTCCGAGGCATCCGAACTACTTTGTCATAGTTTTGATTTAAAATAATAAATTGTGGTTCAGATACAGATATTCTCCTTTTCTCCTTTTTTTCTCAATGCAGGTAACCTATTTCTCTTTGTCAAAAAGTGATAGTTGTATTATAGTCGTGAGCTCATTCCCCAACCATTGTAGACTTTTTAGATTCACAAGCTTTTAGATTCTCAGGTACATCTTTTAGTTATGAATTTTAAACATGAATTATAGTAAAATAAAATAGGGATAAAGACGGTCTAATATTATCGTCATATCATGCTCAAAATTTCAAGCCCTCTTTGGACTTGAAAATATAAAATACAGAAAAATATAAATAAAATAAAAATAAGAAAAGATATATAAAATATAAAAAAATAGAGTTCCTAGAATTGTATATAATAGAAATATATAAAATAGAAATTAAAATAAAATTTATATGTGAAAATTAAGATAGATTAGATATCATCGAAAAAATTATTAAAAGATGATGATATATTTTAAAATTTTATTTAAAAAGAGATAAATATCAAGCCAATATTTTATTTTAGACCCAAAGAGAGTCTGAAAATATAAAATAAAAAAAATATAAATAAAATAAAGATATATAAAATATAAAAATGAAATAGAGTCCTTAGAATTGTATATATTGGAAATATATAAAATTAAAATTAAAATAAAATTTATATGTGAAAATTAAGATATATTAAATATCATCGAAAAAATTATTAAAAGTTGATTATATATTTTAAAATTTGTTTAAAAAGGGATAACTATCAAGCCAATATTTTATTTCAGACCCAAAGAGGACCTGAACTAATTTATTTCAGACCCTCTTTGGGTCTGAAAAATGTAAAATATAGAAAAATATAAATAAAATAAAAAAGAAAAGATATATAAAATATAAAAAATAGAGTTATTAGAATTGTATATATTAGAAATATATAAAATAGAAATTAAAATAAAATTTATATGTGAAAATTAAGATATATTAGATATCATCGAAAAAATTATTAAAAGATAATTATATATTTTAAAATTTAATTTAAAAAGGGATAAATATCATGTCACATTAGACCTGATATCCTAAAATATCAGACCCTCTACTAGTTTTTTTAAGGATATAAAGGTAGGCTAGATACTAGCTTCAGATATAAAGTTAAACAAACAAATAAAGGAAAATAAAAATAGATATTTAAGTAAAGATATAATAAGAATAAAGTAAAATAAATAATATAAATAAACAAAAATATATATAATATGAATAAATAATAAAATAATAAATATAAAATAGAGAGAAAGATAAAGAAAATATATAAAGAGATAAAGAAAATAACGAAATAAATATAAAATATAGAAACATATGAAGAATAAAAAATAAAGAAAGAAATATAAAATATAAATGATGAAAAATATAAGATAAATATAATAGAAATTAAAATAAAATATAACTGTGAAAAAAATTAAGATAGATAATAAGATATAAAAATAAGAAAAATAAAAAGATATGAGAGATAAAATAAGACAGTCTAAATGTGCTATAACTGCTACATTATACATTGTTCCGTGCCAAGTGGCACGATACGAGAAGATCATTGCTAGTAGCTAAGACTAAATTTTGACATCTTAATTATCTTCCCCTAGCTCAACCCTATTTGAAAGATTATTGCTGACATCCCATAATAATTTAATTTGTTTTATCATAGGCCGGTCTCCAAATTTTGATGTCCGCAGGATGGGCACAAAAGACTTCACAGCCGAAACAATTCTTTCTCAGACAACATTTCTGTGATATTTTCTTTCAGAAGGAAGATGAAACCAAGATGAAAATAATTTAGTAATTCCCTGTGAAGAGTTTAGCAGTGATGCGCCTAGTGTCGAGTTAAAGAAAAAGCAAATATATATATATATATATATATATCATGAAGTCGAAAGAGATTTTTGCCTCTTCATTTATGGGGTAATTAAGCTGTATTATATACATGAGCACCCTAATATCTCTATTTATCTATCTCGATTATTTGCTTTTTGCTATATAAAAGGAATTTCTTAGATGCCTGCTTTGACTGGATGCCGTTCTATTTATCAAATAGGAAGAACATTGGACGACATCAGTCATTTGTAAGATATTTCCTTATGTTCCATGTTCTCAAATAAACTTGATAGTTCTTGACTTTTGATTTAATTAACTAGAATAGCTAGTGTTTGAGTAATTAAGAAATTATAACCATCTTATTAGTTGTCTTAATTTTTTTAGCATCTCTTTTTGTTGACATCATTCGACTACAGAAGTCAACACATATCTTGTGGGTTTCATTGTTGCTTCCATTGTTTAGCCACCATATCCTTACTAAAATTTCACCATCATTCATATGGGAATTGGTACGATATCCAATCTTAATAAGCATTTCTTATTAGGGTTTAGTTGTTTTCCATTTTAGGATTTAGTGTATATATATGCTCTCAACTTCTAGCTCATCGTACTTAAATATTTTTTCCTTTTAATTGAATCATGTTTTTGATTTTGTATTTATATACTTAATTCCCTTACTAATATATTATTATTATTATATTGATTATTATTATATTGATTATTAATTATATTATATTATTAATTAATTGTATTATTTATTCAACTTTATCTGAAGTCTTATTATATCGAAAACATTAGCCTCTATCTATTGTGTAGTTTATCAAGCAATATACTAAAAGTCAATGATTCTCCTTTTTTCTATTTGTTAGAATTAATTTTAATGTAAAGTTACAACTAACTTCTATTGAAGAGTTAAATGTTGAACTTTGAATATTGGTCTGTTATTTTTATGGCACAAAATAACTATGTAAAAGTCCTACTTGAATGATATTTTTGTGGCACAAGAGAACTGCGTAAATATTTTTCTTAGTTGTAGTAACTAATTCTCTCTTTTTTTTCAAGACTGGTCACTTAAGTACTCATATTGATGAAAACACTGGAATGCTCTGAATTTAAGTGAGCTTTTATTTCTTAACATACCATGCATTGCAATTCTTTAACAAACTTGCACTCATCCTATATGAGCAAACTCACAAGATCTAAAAGTTCAAACATTTACCTATATTACCAATTATCTCTCACAAGATCCACCATTAACCTTAGAAAAATCTAGGCAATTTTATTGAGCACATCTAAGATGATCCTGTCACAGAGTGAGGTGGACTCCCAAGAGCGGAGTGACCCCTCGAGTACCGTTGATGCTGGCTCCGATCTGCGAGAAAATGATCGTTAGCAAACCCGCCGGGAAAAGTCTGTGGCAAGGCCCTCCGACGGTCAAGTTAATATCCGCAAGAGTGAAGCAAAACAATGTAACAGTGGACGAAAGCACAATAGCACATACCTGCGAGGTGGAGAGCGGAGGGGCTTATATAGCCGAGGGAGTTGACAGCTCCTGTCTGCGTCCACCGTCCTTTTGTACCCGAATGAGACAGGGGCATGGGCGCAACTCATAGGATGGCGTCGATCAGCACCGCTCAGTCTGACACAGTGAGGGGTGGCGTGGCGCGGGGTGTCAGGGTATGCCAGAGAAGTATGAAGTCAGCGGGATATCCGCAACGTGCGCTCTAACGAGATAAGGCCTGCACCGACCCCTGTATCACGATTTCCAGTACAGTGTCAAGGAGCGGATAAGAGAAAAGGACAGATCCTGAGGTGGATCACCGACCGGCTGACCCAAGTGAAATCGGGTCATTCAATTAATATCTCCGAGTGATGCGAGACACTCCCCGAGTCAAGGAGCACTCGGATGCGATCCATTCGTCTAGTCCCACGTCGCCTGATTAAGTCGCCGAGAGAACGCCAACTGAGACTCTGCGAGATGTGGCCAGACAATTCCAGGCTCGCCCGTCGAGGCTTTGTGCTAAGGACTATGGTAGCAGGTGTCTCGGGTGTCAGATGGGGCCGGACACTCGGCGTCCGACTTTGGGACTCGAGTTGGAGTACGCCTTACTAACTGCTCAATCGGGTGCCCCGGGCCGAGTATACCCTGGGGTCCTTACCCTGCCAACTGGACCAGTCCCCTCGTACACGGTGGGCCCGACTTAGCCTTAGGTGGTGCCAGGCTGGCCGACCGAGCGGCACGTGAGCTAGGCTGGGATCATAAGCATCCCCTTCGAGTCTAGTCGAAGGAGGCGTCGAGTCTGACTGACTGGACCACTAGTTTAGAACGAGCCTGACACCTCCGAGCGAGCCATTTGCCCGGGCAGTCTCTGTAGCCAACTGCCCGATCGCCCATCGGCATGCTGGCCCTGTCCCATCTGGCCATCGTGTCTATCTTGTCCTCGCCTCTCACCGAACTGATTCGAATCCCACGCATTAATTACCGTATTAACTGCCGAGCCACGTGTCCGCTAGCTACTGGTTTCCCGGGCGACGAAGCGGCCGCCGCCTAACACAGCAAATGGATGACTCGTGCGTGCGACGCCAAGCCACGAGAATTACCCTGAGTTTGATAGGACGACCCTAGTTTATTCCCGCCTTTTCCTCAGATCACCATCGGACGACCGTCCTCAACCGCTCGGCCCTATAAATAGGCATCTCCTGTAACGCCCATTTTTTTTTCATAAGCGGCGTTACGTTAACATACTTAAGGCATGTAGACATCATTAGGCAGCGGAATAACTTTAACTTATACATACATGCCCTACTACCATTCTTAACATAATGACATGGAACTCGGCATATTGACTTCATACTTAAACATCATATCATGTCATACTTAACGTCACATCATAGAGTTCCATAAGTCATTATTCCCGCATTCAAGCATATAAGTGACCAAAGTAAAGTTCTAGCATAAACGGTAAACATATGGTTTCCTGGGCCAAGTCACTACCACACACATGCGTTCTTACCCTCCTGCTGCTTCCATCATTGTCCCTTTGAATGATTTGCGGTATAAGGAAATAAGACTATAAGCACACAGGCTTAGTAAGACTCTTTCCTACTCACAAAAACCATTCATCATCTCATAATGAGCACATGAAACATTAACATACTTGGTGCTCTACTTAGAACATAACATCTTGAATCACTTATCATATACATAGCATGGCATGAACATGAACATAAGTGAACATTCCTAGCATGGCATAAGACATGGCATAATCGTAGACATAGTAAACATTCTAAGCATGGCATAATACGTGGCATGAACATAACATAATAAACATTCTAAGCATGGCATAATACATGGTATAACCATAACATAATAAATATTTTAAGCATGACATCATACATGGTATAACCATAACATAATAAACATTCTAAGCATGACATAATACATGGTATAACCATAACATAATAAACATTTTAAGCATGACATCATACATGGTATAACCATAACATAATAAACATTTTAAGCATGACATAATACATGGTATAAACATAACATAATAATCATTCTGAACATGGCATACTACATAGTATAAGCATGTCTATAAAGTGTAAACCAACCTGTAGGGCCTAAACATAGGCATACTTCCTATCATAGCATATGAACATCTTCTTAACATAATCATGACATAGATTAATTACTTTCATGCATCTTTTCTTAACATAAAGCATAAGCATAAACATTATTAGCATAGCATAATGCATAACATGAATGAATGCATGAGTGGAATGCATATACATAAGGATGCTTAACTTTTAAAACATACTTTTAAATGCTTAAACATAATCATCATATCATTGGGCCCTGGCTTGTACCACATACATACATCATAAGCGCGCATCCCTAAGTAAATACGAGGTAGCTAGCCTCGACCTACTAGGGTAAGGACAGCATAGTCGGTAGTCCCCGAACCGAGGCGTTCTTAAGGTGCCCATCCCTGTTGCACAGCTTCGGTAGTGCCAGAACCGTGGACAGCATAGTCGGTAGTCCAGAACCGGGGCGTTCTTAAGGTGCCCATCCCTTGGACCCATACTTCGGTCCGGTACAAGCCCATTCATAAAGTAAAATACTTTACATGTTTCATCATTCATAAGACATTCATGGCATCTTTAACATAGCATAACTCGTTACGGCTCGGCCCGTCTACCGGCCCATTTACCGGTCCTCACGACCGTCGTACCGTCGACCATCGACCGTGCCGTTTAGCATATTTATGCCTTAAAGACATAAGCATCATCTTTCATTCATAACATGGCATGCATCTTCTTTCATAAAACATGGCATGCATCAACATTCATAAAACATGGCATACATCATTCTTATCATGAACATAAACATAACATACTTATCATGGCATCATTCTTATCATGAACATAAACATAACATACTTATCATGGCATCATTCTTATCATGAACATGAACATAACATACTTGTCATGACATCATTCTCATCATGAACATAAACATAACATACTTATCATGGCATCATTCTTATCATGAACATAAACATAACATACTTATCATGACATCATTCTTATCATGAATATAAACCTAACATACTTATCGTGGCATCATTCATATCATGAACATACACAATAACATAGCATGGTTCTTAACATAACATGAGCATATAACATCGCATGGTTCTCTACATAACATAAGCATACATAGGTAGGACTTCCATAAACATGCTACCTACCATCCAAGTGCATGGCATAAAACATAAGACATTCATAAATAACCCTATTAAGCACGACATCCAATCATAACCATACAAACATAAAACATGGTGCTTGGGGTTAGGGTTATAGGTAACATGATTTCTACCACATGCTTGAACCTATATATATGTATATACACTTCATGGTAAACATAACCCATCATTCTTTGAACCCTAACTCCACCCCAAACCCTAGATACATGGCTGGGCCGAAACCTATAGGTGGAGTTCCATCAATTCCATAAACATGTACAATAGCATAAGGTAAAGGAACAATCATACATCATATATGAGACCATAGGAAGCCATTGTGGCTCTTGATTAGGGTTAACCCTAACCTTTGGCCCACATTCCTAGGGCTGGCCGAACCCTATCAAGCCATGGGGGTATGGAAAAATTCCATTAAAATCCCCAATCAATCATAAACATCAACCATACCTTACCATAGGGGCCATTGGGGCCTTTACTTGAAATAAGTCCTAACTTTTACCCTATTAGCACATCTTGGCCGAAACTCATAGGGTCTCTAGGCCATGTGAAAATTCACATAATCATCCTCCATCTCCCTTATATCATGATAATACATAAGACACATACTTGAAGTTTTAGACCCAACCCTACCCAAGGGTTCTTGAAGTTGGCCGAAACTTTAGGGGGTCCTAGGGTACCCCAAAAATTCTCAAAAATTATATTTAATCTCTAAACATCATAAGAGCACATTAGACAACATGATTTAGATTTTTATCATCATTATAGACCAAGAACCCATGGTGACCGAAACCTATAAGGTTAGGTTCATGGGTTTTCTTTGGTTTTCCAACATATCATCACATACAAGACTTTCATATCATGTTAATCTTCAAGAAAAGCCATTATACCACAGGTGAGGGAGTCTTACCTTGGTTGATCTTGATTATAAACCTTAGATTTGAGAGAAGGATGGAAATCTTGTTGCCTCTTGACCACCCTTAGCCCTTGTACTCTTGTGAAAATCTTAGATCTTGGAGATGAAGCCTTGGTGGAAATTTTTCCAAGGGAGAACCTCTCCTTGAGGTTTCGGCTAGAATGAGGAGGGAGGAGGGGAGCAAATGCAATTGATGGAAGGAAGAAAGAAACTCCCAAACCCCCCTCTTTATCACTCATTAAGGAGGTAAATGAAGAGTCTCTCCATGACTCTTCATCTTCTCCTAAGCCTTAACCAATCTCCATTTCATTTTCTTATAACATTCCCTTGCTAGATGAGTTGGTTAGAGCATACATGGTTGTACAAGAGGTCCAAGGTTCAATCCTTGGCCCATGCACCTTATTTTTATTTTATTTTTCCTTTTATTTTCTATTATTTTTCCAAAATTCCAAAAATTTTCTAAAAATTCCCCCATAATTATGTTAATATTTCTCATTAAAACCCCTTTATATTTATATAAATTTCTACCTAGAATTCTCCCATAATTATGGTACCCAAAAAGCCCATATAAGGCCCATTAGTACTTAACTTCTCAATTTAAATGAGAAAATATGGATTTCTATGCCAAATTTTATATTAACATTTCTAGGTCCCTCGGAAAATTATCTAGACATGCTCAATATTTTAAGAAAATATTAAGAGAATTTTCCGGGTCGTTACATCTCCCCTCAGCAGTTTTACCATCGCATTTTTACTCCGACGCCGTCCTGCTGCTTCCGTGCGCTCTGCTAGGGTTCCCCCCTTCCGGCCTTCTTCTCCGACGACCTTCCTTTCCCTCGGTTAGTTCTTCTTTTTACTCGGTCTGATTCCTTTTCACTTGGTCTCTTCCCTTTTCACTCGGTCTCTTTCCTTTTCCACTCGGCCATGGATTCTCGTTCTTCCCCCTCGGACCCATGGTATACTACCATGGTGTCCGAGCTCCACCACCACGATCTTGAACAAATCCGAGCCGACTACCGTATCTCTTCTGACTACCGCATTCGCCTACCCGACCCAACCGACCGACCCGAGACCGCGCCCCTTAGCTTCATAACGATCTCCCGAGACTATCTTCAGGCCGGGCTTCGTTTCCCCATCCACTCATTCATCTCCTCAATCTACCGCTTCTTCCAAATCCCTCTTTGCCAACTTGCCCCAAACGGCATCCGCCTGATGTGCGGTTCAGTAGTTATTTTTACTTTGTATAATATCCCCCCCAGCCCGAGTACTTTTTTTTACTTCTTCTACCCCAAGAAGCAAGAGCCGGGCAACTTCTTTTTTCAGATCCGAGCCAAGACCTCTTTTCTATCCAAGCTCCCTACCTCGAATAAGGGTTGGAAGGAGCATTTCTTTTATGTGAACACCACCCCAAACCCGAGTTGGCCGACCACTTGGATATCCGACCTTCCCCCTTCACCTCCTCTTCCCAAGAACTATTGCTCTCTTCCTTCCTACCAGTCGACCCTTTCCAAAATCAGGGGCCGACATTTTCACGGAGTCCATCTACTGAGCGAGGGCATCTTGTACGTGTTCGAGCTTAGTCAAGTGCCTTTTCGCCAGCCTCGATCACTCGGTAAGCTCTTTATTCTGTCCTTTGGATATTTTTAGCTAACTAAACCTTTGTCATTTTACATCAAGTATGATTCTAGCAGCTGCTTTGGAGGAGGGGTTCAGCTTGGACGACACCGAATTGGAATCTCGGGTCGGCGAGCAGCTGGCCCGACGAGAAGCGGCTCCGCCCACGGAGACTCCTGTTAATGTGTCTTCCCCGTCGGGTAACAGAGCGACACAGGCTACTGGTTCTAAACTGATAGAGGTGGAGGACTAGCCTCTGGTCTCTAGGCGCCATAGGGACCGATCGGCCGAATCAGAGGCTGCACCTCCGACCGCCCCCGCAGCCGAAGCCTCCACCAGTTCTTGACTGAAAAAGAAGAAGAAGAAGGCGGCCCGACCTTCAGCCCCTACCTCGACTCAGAGTCTGGCGGGTACTTCAAGTGCCCCGGTGCCGCCGATTCAGGGATCCCCTTCCCCCACCCACTGAAGAACCGCGCATCCGGCCGTTGCACTTGGTCATGCCCTCGCGCGCCGTCTCCGCCACAGGCTACGAGAGGCCGACCGGCAAGCTGGTCGAGAGGTCCACCTGTATGGCCCCTTGGGCGACCACTTCTACCAGGGCCTTCGAGAGGCTAACTTTCGGGGCCCGACCAGTCGAGCCAACGCCTTCCTGTCGGAGGCCAGCCAGGTATGTCTGATTTATGCTTGTATTATTCCTTTTGCTTATTCTTGACTTGATACTGAGATTTGTTTATTGTTTGCAGCTCTTTGGCTCGGCCTACAGCTTGGTGGTCTCCTTCATAGCCCACACCTGGGCTCGGCACCAAACGGAGTGCCGGGTGGAGAGGCCGGAGACTCAGCTCTGGCATGCACAACTGGTCTCCAATGAGGAGACCCTGAGCGGCCTTCGGGCCGAGATTTTGGTCCTGCAAGAGCGCCTAGCTCACTCGGAGGAGCAACTCGAGGCCACCCAGGCAGCTCGACTCGGTTGATACAACGGTCGCCCAGGCGCAGCAGTGAGTCTCCAACCTAGAGTACACGGAACGCAAGGCTTGGGTCCTCGAGGGTCAAGCTCGGGACGAACTGGCCACGGTCAAGGTGGAGCTCCTCGAGGTGTCTCAGTTGGCCTTAGCTCTACGCGTTGACCTGGCCACCAAGGAGCGGGAGCTGACGACCCAAGCCCAGCTGACTGCACGGGAGGGGGAGCTGAATGCCCAGTCGGTGGAACTCAGCCAGCTCAAGGGGCAGCAGGCTGCTTGGGAAGCTGCCCAATCGGAGTTGGAGGCCACCCGGTCGGAGCTCGAGGAACTCCGGGTCTACAAGGTGGGGGAGACGGCTCGGTGGGATGCTCGGCGGGTGGAGTACCTAAACACCATGGACTTCGACCGCGAGCCATCCCAGAGGTTGCGACCCTTGTTTAAGCAGCAACTGCTCAGCACGTTCGAGCAACTTAAGTAGGGTGGGCACCTTCCGCCCGACCTCCTAGTCAGCACCGTTAACCTGTCTAGGCTGACCCAACAGATGAAGGAGGCCTTCCAACCCTTCGAGTGAGAGTCAGAGTTTTATTTTCTTTTTTGTGTTATCCTGTAGAGGCTTTGCCTTAATTTTGTAATGAATCTACTTTTAATGAAAATTCCCTTTCGTCTATGCCTTGTCAAGTGTGTTTGTTATATTTTTTACTTCTAAGTGTCGGTGACTCGGACAGATACTCGAGCCCACTCCTTATTCCATCCTTTGTGAAGTCGACTCGGCTAACTCGGCCAAAGAACGCGAGACTTCAATTAGGTTAAGGCTAAGGACTAGCTCTTAAGTCGTATACCCACTCGGGGGGCTTAATCATTCATGGTCGACTTAATCATTCAATTGGGGTCTGAGTGAAGAAATGGAAATAAAAAGAATTTTAAAAAAATATGGTAATCACATTAGGCATGTACTGAATCATGCCAAGACTCGGGGAAAAAGTCACTATGCATCACTAATGAAAATTGGGTCAAGATCTCCAATTTTTGGGGAACGGAGGAGAGCAAACAAAGGAGTTATCAGAATAAAACGAATTAATTTTTTAATTCTAGAGATGCATCTGTGATTTATGTTGGAGACTCTATTAATATAGATGAGCATAGACATAGATTGATAATTTTTTAACTCTCTCACTAATTTTTTAATATATATCAAATTATTTCATTATTTCTAACGGTGTTTTTTAGACTAAGAAAATGGGGAAGGAGCCTGCATTCTTTGAAACATTCACTCATGCTTTTACAAAAAAAGACAAGACTTGGAGTGGGGATATATAGAGCTAATTTAATAAATGTTAGGATTAATTTTTATTTGATTTTAAAATATTATTATTTTCATCGTATTATAATTTTTCTTATGACACTATAGGAAAAATATGATGAGTTAAAGCTAGCATTGATAAATTTGTAAGCTAGCGAAAACACCAGCGGCTCTAAACCCTCTTTTGGAAATAGCATGGGTTTATGGTTGGAGGCCAGCGGGGGGCTCAAAGGGGGAAGAATATTGAGAATGAGTTCCTTGAGAAGAACCTAAAGAGTTGTTGGCATATCTTCCTCTTCTACCCCACTAGCAGTTAGGTCTCAGATAATTAGCTTGACTGAAGAGGTATCCTATTTGAAAGGGATAATATTACAAAGAGATCAAGAAATGTCGCAAGCGGATGAACAAATGTTACAAAGGGATCAGGAAATTAGAGATTTGCGCCAACAACAGGATATGATAATGCAGCATCTTCAGTTAAGCTCTGCTCCAATGCAAATTTCCCCCCGTCCAAGTGATGATGGAGACGACGATGATGTAGACGATGGTACTGATTCTTCGTAACTTTATTATGTATGAATATTACTTATCTCATAATTAAGGTTTTTGAATATTAATATTTGTTTGTGAAATTTTTGTTTTTGTATGTTTTATTAATACCATTATTTTGTTTTGAACATGGTTAGCTATTAAGCATGCTATTTATTTAACCATGCATATTATGTTAGAAAGTTTAGTTAT
Source organism: Boesenbergia rotunda (assembly GCA_024364735.1). Taxonomy (NCBI): domain Eukaryota; kingdom Viridiplantae; phylum Streptophyta; class Magnoliopsida; order Zingiberales; family Zingiberaceae; genus Boesenbergia; species Boesenbergia rotunda. The sequence continues at coordinate 446,910 of JAGFNQ010001554.1, forward strand.
TAAAGATGCTATTTATTTAACCATGCATCATATGTTAGAAAGTTTAGCTATTAAAGATGTTTTTTATTTAACCATGCAATGATAGAAATTTTAGCTATTAAGGATGTTTTTTATTTAACCATGCAATGCTAAAAAGTTTAGCTATTAAGAATGTTATTTATTTAACTATGCTATGTTATAAAGTCCCTTACATAGGAATAGACTTCTTTGTCAGATTGATATCTTCATTTCTAACCCATAACACAAATAGTTAGGAGCCAAAACCTTAATCTTTATTTGAAACTTATCTATGACATAAAATAGGATAGTGTCAAAAGCTTATGTTAAAAATCATATGATGGAAAGACAACAAATCAAATATGTTGGATATATAATACAACACCATAGCCATTGCTTTCACATAAAGGAAACAAAATTAAATACAATATCATGCTAATTCCTTGAATTGAAATCCTAAATAGCAATGCATTAATCTACTAAAAAAATCTTGAATTGAAATTGGCAAACTTTGACGTATAATTCATTGCACAAGAGAGATCCCTAACACGATGCAAGGGAGGCCCCTAACACAAAGGCAATGTAATTATATTGTTACCTTGACATGCCCTAAATGATGCATCATTTATGAAATAACTTTAATTTATACCAAAATTCTAAATAGAAGTTAGGGACTCATATCACATATATATCTATAGTCCATGATTATCATATAAAAGACTTAGCATAAAATCAACATGAATTGTCATATATCACTTTAGTTTCTCTGGTATAAATCTTCACTTTAGGAGAGAAGTAATAATGCATGTATTTATATTCTAATTGAGTAATATTAAGCTCCTCATGATCATGTATTTGTTTAGGATTAGTAAGAAAATTAATAGATAATTATTTAATTAGAAACAATGACATCCCAAATAGGAGAAAATTCGTAGAAGGATATAAATCATAATATCAAGCAATTTTATGACAAGTAAAGATTAGTACATTCTAATTAAACCTGTCATCTTGCATTTACTTTACTCATTTGTGAACAAATTATTTCCCCTTAAAAAATAAAAAAAGATTATTGTAATTTGCAAAAATGATTAAGCACAAATATTATTATTTTATTGATGAGTGATGACATTCTATGTAATAATTTTTGTATGTTTTATTAATATCATTATTTTATTTGAACAGGGTTGACGAAGACAAATAAACTAGTACAACTATTAAGTTTTGTATTAATTTAATAGATTTTTTTCTTATTATAAATAATTTTATTTGTTATTAATATTGTTAATTTATTTTGAACAGGATTGACGACGGCAAGTGATCTGATAACGTTGTTAAGTTTTATATTAATTTAGTAGATGTCTTTATGTTATAAATGATTCATTTTATTATTTATTTGTTTATGTGGGAAAAGAAGAAAATGGAAGAAGCAAGATTGTCATGGAAGATGTTGATATGTTAATGTTCTTGTAGTTTAATTCGATGACTTTATGAATTTCTATGGATTAGATGTGATGACTTATTTGTTTGCATAGATATGGATTTGATATGGTTTCATTTGGATTTTATATATTTGTATGGATATGGATTAGATATTTGTATGGTTTCATTTGGATTTAAGTTGCAAATGGTTTGGATATGTTGATTAAAATAAGATGTGTATGTTAAATCTGATTATGATGTGTTGGATGTGGTTAAACTGGTAATATCGATTGTATTTACATTAAAAATTGAAGAAACAATGTGGTTTTAGCCAAAATCTGATCAATTTGAGACAAATTTCACAATGAAAAAAAATTCGTCATCAACTTAATGTAATTCTTTGATCTCCCATACTTTGGTACAAATTTGTGGATTCGTTCCTGATTTTGGGATGAATTTGTCGAATTCATCCCAAATTCTGGGATGAATATTTGAATTCATTCAAAAATTTGAGACAAATTCAAATATTTGTACCAGAATTTGGGATGAATCCGTTAATTCATCCATACACAGATTTATCCCAGATTTGATATGAATCAACATATATTTGGGACGAAAAATGATTCGTCACAAAATTGACTAAATTGAAGCTTTTGCGACGAATTTGTATTCGTTATAGAATCTGGGACAAAAAAAATAGATTCGTCGCAAAAATTTGAGACGAATTTACAATTCGTCCCGAATTTCTAGGATGAATATGTAAATTCGTCCCAGATTCTACAACGAATTTGTTTTCGTCCCAATCTGGGTCTAAACCACTAATTCGTCTTAGATCTTAGGACGAATTAGTGGTTAAGACCCAGATTGGGACGAATCTATCTATTTGTCCCAGATTCTACGACAAAAGAAGATTCATCACAAAGTTTAATTTGTCATTTAGACTACGACTTTATTTTCATTGCAAATATGCAACAAAAATAGGCTTCGTCCCTAAATTTGAGACAACATCAATTTCATCCTAAAATTGCGTAAAGTGATTTTTTAGACGAGTTTTGTTTTCATTGCAATTTGGCAATGAATTTGGGAACGAAAAATGAAATTTGTTGCCAAATTCATCGTCGAATCTAGTTTTTTTGGTCGCGGAATCTATCGAAGGTTATGAAGATGATCGAAGGTCGGCAAGAGGGGGTGCATTGCCCCTGAAAATAAAAACTACTGTCTTTTGTTTATTATAAACAAAGATGTTGATTAGTTTAGAATAAAGCAAACATTAATAGAAAAACTATAACAAAAAAGAGGCACACAGATATTTACTTGGTTGCAACTAGGATAGTTGCTAATCTAATGTAAGTATAGCGTAGATCTCTTGAATACACTCCTTCGGGCGGAGAAGTCTCTTACAAAATGAAAGCTCAGAAAAAGAATGGAAAACTACAAAGAAAATTGTTTGTTGTGAATAAGTTGAATAAATAATTTGAAACTGAGTTCTAGGGGCTTATTTATAGCCCCGGTCAATTCTATCCGAATGCTGACGTGGCACTATAAGGACGGTCGAGTGCTTGAGGGCGTCAACACGTGGCTTGAGGGTTATCCAAAGCGCAACGTCCGTAAACGACTAGCTGGTAGATAATTATTGGCTCTTGGGCGTCAGTATGCATAGGGGTGCCCAAGTGACTTTTGGTTAGCAACTTGCTGACCAGTCTTTAGCGGGTTTTCTTCAATAATTTTCGGGCCTTCCAGAGTTGGGCTCACCTGAACCCTCCTCCGACCTTCTCCTCGAGCGAGATTCCTCTTGGCTTCTCGTCCCTCGGACGTCGCACGGGTCCGTCTTGCTCCACCGGCATATTCTTCCACAAACTTCCGTGTCCCTCGAATGCACCGAGCCCGTCGGCTCCTTTCCCGTGTCATCCTTCTCGACCGCTGTGTCTTCCACTCCACTTCCTGCGCTCCTAAACTTCTGCACACTTAGATATAGGGATTAAAAATCAACATGATCTAACTTGACTCGATTGACTATATCAAAATCAACCTGGGGTACTTACATGTTAATTTGCAACGAAAAATTATTTATCACCAAATTCGTCCTTAAATTTTCTGAGACAATTTTTTTAAGAAAAATTCATCCCAGATTTTGTCCCAAAGTAACTAATTTTTTTTTATAGCGCATCTCTACCAACCATATTAGAATTTCTTGACAACTTTATGAACTTGACTTAATCTTTGCTATAATAACTTGGATGATGAAGTACCACAAGATGTGATATTGGAAATGCAAGGGCCGGCATTCTTTGTGGGTTATTCTAGGAGCTAAATTGCATCCATGTTCTAGCCAAATTTTCAAGGAAAAATATTTGTGGAAGTCCAGAGTAATCATTACAGCTGGAGGTATGCCTCTTGATTTCTTATGGTTTTTAGTAGCGGTAATGCAACTCAAGAGAAACTCTTCTATGATTTCAGGGTGGGAGAAAAAAAAATAATCAGATAATAGATGAATTAGAATGATCATAAAATTTTTTTATTAATCATCAAAATAAATCAAAAAATATCTAGCAGCCTAAAAACTCAACGTCTCACGATTAGTACAAACTCTAAGAGCAACACACAATGGCGTCACTGAAGAATTGTTCAAGGCAAACACTCCTAATGAGAAACTTTGGCTCTGCGTGCATGTCATTGATTGGGAGGACCATAAGTTCATCACACAACACATACTCAACCCACTACAACAAGGAGCTTTGTCTTGCTTTAACACGGCCTCATATTATGATGTAGCTGAAAAATGATTAATTGTCATCTTAGATATTCACGATTCGATCTTCAACTATTACGTATTTTGTAAGAATTTTTTCTTCAAATGGGACATGAATCCTTAGATGCTGGACTTCTAGACCACCCGTCGTGAATACATTCCAATTTACTCTAGCGGCGGATGAGAAATTTCCATGGAACCGAATCAGTTGTTCGAGATTGGACGTTATCCAATATTATTAATTGAATTTATCTAGCTTTAAGACTCCTTGATTAAAAAATATATGTGATATTGAATTCAATTTGAAAATTAAAAATATAAATAATTATTAACTCGAAATTTTAAATAAAATCTGAACGCGAGTTCAATTGGAATGGTATTTAAAATTATTTAAATTCAATTACATTTTGAATTATTCAAATCTTAACTTAAGTATATTTAAATTAAAATCATGTAAATAAATAAAGTTCAATTTGAATTCAGCTAACGAGTTGTGTGTGAACACTCTAATAAGATATTATAAGTTTAAATTTAATTAAAAAAATTATCAAATATATTTAAATTCATCTTTGAATTTAATAATTTTAAATATGAATTAAATCTTTTTTTAAAGGAACTAGGAAAGCTCAAAGAAGAGGCTTGATTCATGTGTACCTACTCTCGACGCGCGTATTAATTGATGGCTTCCCAATTGGATTACCTTTTTATGTCAATGCAAAGTAACCTATCTGATCTACATCCTGAATATTGTGGATCCATTGACAGAAAAATGCTTATTCTACTTGATATGCCACATAGGCATTGAGTGTCACATTTAGATTGAAGAGAACGCTTAGTTTTTTTTTTTTTTTTTTTGAAAAAAGGCAAAAAAAAAAAAAATTATCCTAAATTAAGTAAATCATTAAAAAAACGTCTTTTAAACAAAATTAATTAAAAGGTGGTTCCATTAAATATTTAATCATGAAAATACCTTTGCTTTCAATATTATAATAAATACGACTAACTATTATAATACATAGAGATTATTGGGAAGCAATTATAATATTTAATATTTAATATAATATTATAGTAGCTACGTAATATTTTCTACACCGGTAGCAACTATTAGAAAACTGTTATAATTGTTTTCAAATGATTTTAAACAATTTTAAATAATTTTAATAAAATTTAAATAATTTAAACTAAAATGATAAAGAATATTTTAATATAATATGATTTATTGTTTATAATTTTAATAAAATAATTAATTGTTTACATTAATTGTTAATAACTATTGAGTAACTTCTCTATGTATTATTGTAACAATCGAATAGCTTTTATATATTGAGATTAAATTCTAAATCTAAAAATTTTAAACTTTATATTCTAAACTCTAAATGCAAAAATACATAATTTTTTTACATTGAATTATCTACCAAGTAACTTATATGTTATAGTATTTAACTACCGAATAACTTCTACGAATATAGTTAAATTAAGTCTTAAAAATCTTGTACTCTAAATTTTAAATATTATTATATCAAAATGTTTTTTCACAAACTTATCAAAATTGCTTATATTTTATAAAAAATACTTTAAAATAATCAAAATCATTTCTACACGTTATAATAGTATTGTAATGTTAATTGTGGTTGCCACAATAACATTAAAAATAAAAAACAAAATTATAATAGTTACTCAATAGTTATTATACAACAATATTAAATAAGAGATATTTTGTAATAAAATATCTTTTAGAAGTATGTTTTTAATATAAGATATCTAAATTTTATAACTCAACTAATTTTGACATAGACAATCAAATCCCATATTTCGCCCATTAAATAATCTAAGAGTATGACAATTCCATTCCTCCGTCATTAGAAATTCTCAAATTCTCACTTATTTGAGAAAAATATCCAGCCTCTTATATTTTAAAAGCATCCTTGATTTATATATCTTAGGATGATTTTTTGTTTTTTTTATGCAATAACAATTGCACACTCTTATCTTGTCTGAAAGCCGCAACGAGGGCTCCCGAGCTATGGTACAGTGATAAGACAATTAATTACTATTTTAGATATTCACGATTTGATTCTTAACTATGACGTATTTTGAAAAAAAAATTCTTCAAATGGGATGTGAATCTTGAAATACTAGACTTCTAGACTGTCTATTATAAATATTTTTCGATTTATACCGATAAAAAATTTATGTGAAAACAAATCAATCATCCCATGCTACCTAATTAATTTTTAAAAGCCACAACGAGTAGACCAAGCTGGCCGCATGCATTGATTAGGACCAGTCAAGAATGCGTGCGCTTTCCCAATCGCATTAGTCATAAGTGGGTAGGCATCGTTGGCGTGCAGACCCTGCATGCCCGCATGATTGTGTGAAAGCCTGAAAGGCTTCGAATCTTTTCACACCGCAACTGGCACCGCATTTTGTGAAGATTTCGCACGTCAATATTGACTGATGAGTATGTAAATTTTAAAATATATACACGCCTGTTCCATCTGTTATTGCATTTATGGCTAAATATATGATCCCATCTATAAAGGCAACGCAACGTAACTAGTTTTCTCTTCACCGCACATCTTCATGGAGCACAGCGGGCAGATCCTCAAATTTGCCACAGCCTTCAACTTTCTGTTCCTTCTCATCCTCCTTTCTCGAGTGGGCTCATCCTCTTCCCAAGTTGTTAATGTCTCGGTCGACTGCAACACCGATTGCCTCGCGCTCCTCTCCTTCAAGGCCCTCATCTCCGCTGACAGACTCGGAGTCTTGGGCAATTGGGGCAACCGCTCCCTTCCTTTCTGCCAGTGGCGAGGCGTGAGCTGCGCCAGCCATGGCGGACAACAGAGGGTCACTACTCTGGAACTGGAATCCACTTGGCTGGCAGGTAAGATTTCTCCCTCCATATCGAATTTAACCTTCCTCCAGAGGCTCCACCTCCCTGAGAACCAATTGCAAGGACCCATCCCTGAACAGCTTGGCCTCTTATCCCACCTCCAACATCTTAACTTGAGCTTTAATCTCTTGGGAGGTAGCATTCCGGTTTCACTATTTCAGAGCTGCTCGCTTTGTAACCTCAGCCTCAACTACAACAGCTTGCACGGACCGATCCCTCGCCGGATCAGCCAATGCTCACAGCTGCAACTGGTTGAACTGGCTGGTAATGGGCTTGAAGGTGAAATTCCACACGAGCTTGGAGTTCTTTCTAAGCTCAGTGTGCTCTCGCTGCAGAACAACAGTCTAACAGGAAGCATACCTCCAGAGATTGGGAACCTCACAAGCTTAACGCATCTTTATTTGCTTGACAATCAACTCACCAGCAGTATTCCTGCTTCCATAGCAAGGCTCACCTCACTTGTCGAGCTTGATCTGTCAAACAATAAACTCGAACAAGCTGTCCCAAACAACCTCAGCTCAAATCTGGAATTCCTTAATTTGGCAAACAATACATTGGAAGGAACCATTCCTGTTAGCCTTACTTCTCTGTCAAGCTTGAAAGTTCTCTCCCTCTGGGGCAACCGTCTCACAGGAAGCATTCCGAAAGAGATTGGAAGGCTAGTGAATTTGAGAGCTCTTGCTTTGTATGAAAACAAGCTTGGTGGCTCCATTCCTCAGCAGATTGGAAACCTGGTCAGTATGAGAGGAATTTATCTGCATGAGAACCAACTGACTGGCAGTATCCCAGACCAGATTGGTAATCTTGCGAATCTAAGGATTCTCGACTTGGCTCGCAACAATCTTTCTGGATCTATTCCTCCAGAGGTTGGGAATCTTTCTAACCTGTTAGGAGCCTATCTTGACAATAACCAACTCAGTGGCATCATCCCCCCTGAGATTGGAAGCCTTGTGAACCTCACTCTGCTTTCTTTGATTCAAAATAGCTTTGCAGGTAGCATTCCGGCTACAATTGGGAATCTCACTTCTCTTACTTTTCTTGGACTAGCGTTTAATAATCTGGGAGGAGTGATCCCCCCTTCTGTTTGGAACCTCTCCTCTCTTACGGCCCTTGAGATCCAGAGCAACCACTTCCATGGCTCTATTCCACCATACATTGGCCTCACTCTTCCTCTCCTTGAAACATTGCACATCAATGGCAACCAATTTTCGGGGCCTCTTCCAGTTTCATTGTGCAATGCATCGAACCTCAACGGCATTCAACTATTCGAGAACAACTTCACAGGCACCATTCCGAGGGGTTTGGGAACATTACAGAATGTGTTTCACTTTGATCTCAGTTACAATCAACTAGAAGCAAGGAATAGTGAAGACTGGGGATTTTTGTATGATTTAACCAACTGTAGTGGCCTCAGATATTTGCAACTGACAGGAAATAATCTTGGAGGAGAGTTGCCACAGTTAACTAATTTCTCAAAAACTTTGGAATGGTTCGAAATCGACCACAACCATATAGCCGGAAGCATTCCATCAGAGATAGGGTCCCTCTCTCTGAGTTCCTTACGACTGAACTCCAATCTTCTCACTGGAACTATTCCTGAATCACTGTCAAACCTCTCCAAGTTACAAGTATTGGACTTGAGTGGAAACTTCTTGACAGGGGAAATTCCAGCAACGATTGGCATTCTAACTGAGCTGTTGGAGCTAAATCTGCACTCCAATCGACTCCAAGGATTCATACCTACAGGTCTTGGAAAGTGCCCTCTAGAACTCCTGGACCTCTCCTACAATAAGCTAACTGGTACAGTTTCTAAGGAGATACTGTCCATCACCACACTTGCCAAGTTACTTGATGTTTCACAAAACTCGTTGGCGGGATCATTGCCTTCTGAAGTGGACATGAGAAACCTTGGCAAACTCGACATGTCTGGCAATAGACTGTCAGGTATGATTCCAAGCTCTCTTGGTGAATGTCAACAGCTTGAATACCTGAACATGGCAGGGAATCATTTTGAAGGTCAAGTTCCTCAGTCGTTTAGTCAGTTAAAGGGGCTTCAATCACTAGACCTGTCAAGGAACAACTTGTCTGGGCACATACCCGAATTTTTCGAAAACTTTAGTTTCTTGAGTTACCTGAATCTGTCATTCAACAATTTTGATGGCGAAGTTCCAAGAGAAGGCATCTTCAGAAATCAGACAAGAGTTTCTATACTAGGAAACAATAAGCTTTGTGGCGGCGATCATAATCTAACTTGCCTCCCTGCCTAGATCAGACATTGAAAAAGCATCGTTTGTCTCAGAAGGTAAAACTTGCTATAATAATTGCAAGTATAAGCATATGTCTCATCTTTCTCCTGTGTTTACTGGGAATTCTTCAACGGATATACAACTCAAAGAAGAGTCCTGATGCTGAAAATATAAAAGATCCACATATGAAGGTCTCCTATGCTGATTTGCTAAGAGCAACAAATGATTTCTCTGTGACAAATCTGATTGGGGTTGGAAGCTTTGGTTCAGTGTACAAAGGAACACTGAATTGTGGTGAACACAGCATAGTTGCAATCAAGGTACTAAACCTGCAGCAAAAAGGAGCATCAAAAAGTTTCATCGCTGAATGTGAAGCATTGAGAAACATCAGGCATCGAAATCTGATTAAGAATTTAACAGCTTGTGCAAGTACAGATTTCCGAGGTAATGATTTCAAAGCACTAGTTTACGAGTTCATGCCAAATGGAAGTTTAGAGAAGTGGTTGCATTAAGAAGCAAATCAGCAGCATCAGGCAGAGGGATTAAGCTTCATGCAGAGGTTAAATATATTGATTGACGTGGCCTCTGCGCTAGATTACCTCCACCATCATGGCGCAGAACCGATTGTCCACTGCGATATAAAGCCAAGCAATGTTCTTTTGGACGACAATATGGTAGCACATATAGGAGATTTCGGATTGGCAAAGTTCCTAAACAGAATTCCTAAGGAGGCACTTCAAAGATCATCTAGCTCTATGATATTGAAGGGATCCATTGGTTATGTAGCTCCAGGTACTACTACTTTGCATTCAAAATTATCATTCTAGAAAGCATCAATCCTCGTGATATTCTTTCTTAGTGAACATATTTATGATGCAGAGTATGGGGTGGCAAATAAAGTTTCCCCTGAAGGGGACGTCTACAGCTACGGAGTCCTAGTGCTAGAGATGTTCACAGGGAAGCGACATACCGGTGACACTCTCAAAGATGGTCTCAGTCTTCCTCGTTACGTTGAAATGGCGATTCCTAACCGGGTTGCAGAAATTATGGACCCGTTCATGATTTTTGGGCAAGAACTAGAAGAAGCAACAGCCCTACCCAGTCAGAGGGAAGTGGAGAGCGTTACCACATTGCTCATGATCGGCGTTAGGTGCACAAAGGAATCGCCCGAAGAGAGAATGCAGATGGGGGATGTGATTAGTGAATTAGCTGCCATAAGGAACCCATATCTGGAGCTGAACATGTAGGAGAGAACAGAGCCTGACACAGGGAAAATGGTCCAATCTTGAAACACATGATTAAGGTTGCCCGTTTCATCGTATCTTTTCTTAATTCTTCAAGTGTCTAAAATGTTCGTACGCTTAACCACAGATTTGTTCCAAATTGCATAAATAATATTAAGAGATCCCAAGCATTTCTGCAGTCGACTCTCGGATTGGGTTCCCAAACCACAAAAGCAAGCTAACAAACAAGCATACGCTTAACCATAGCAGATCGCGGAAAAAGATGACCTGATTAGTGCCCAAGAAACCCTAACACTACAAAAATATTATCGAATAGCGACGGACTATTTTTTATTGTCCGTCGCTATTAGCAACGGATAGATAGTATCGTCGCTAAATTTGCGCCTCAGGTCAAACCCCTAAATATAGCGACGGACTTGGTCAAAGTCGTCGCTATTGCGACGGAATTAACTTTTTCGTCGCTAATCAACGACGAAAAGTTAATTCTGTCGTAATATTAAGTTAAAAATGTGACTGGTCCCCCCCTCCCCCGCGGCCACGCGATCCGGTCAAAGCCCTAGCTCTCCCCTCTCCGACGCTTCTCGGCGATTTTCCTCCGGCGAACCCTCCTCCGATCCCAGGTACGCGCGCTAAGCTACATTTGCCGGATTTTCTTCGTTGGTTTGTGCTTCCACGACAGCGTGGTGTTCTCCGGGTAGGCGGGCGCGATCGTGACTTGTCACGGCCGCGAGCGGCCTCCCGCGGGCGCGCGCCGCCTACTGCAGCTGTAGATGCCGACGACCTCATTAATTAATTTGTTAATTAATTAATTAATCTGTTAATTATTTAATTAATCTGCTGATTAATTAATTAATTAATTAATCCGATTATTTGTTTAATTAATTAAGTTATTAATTCCTTTGTTAATTGATTAATTGAGTAATTAATTGATCAATTGTTTGATTAATTTTTAGATTAATTATTTGATTAATTAGATTAATTGTTTGATTAATTAAATTAATTGATTGATTAATTAGATCATGTTTAATTAATTAGATTAATTTCTTAGTATAGCATCAATATCAAATTTAATTATGGACTATAATATGTGTAGTTTGATTAATTATAATAATTTTATTTGATTATTAGGCTAATATGTCGTATTTGATTAATTAGAATAAATTTGGTTAATTAGAGTAAATTATGTTTGATAATTTAGATACAATGTATCCGAACAAGGCATAGATGTATAATAGGTTAGATAATGGATTTATCCGTGATGTATTTTTTGCTGGAGTGGAAGAATTTGTGAACTTTACAAAGTGTCATCCTGAGTGTTTGAATGACACGGAGTTGAAGTGTCCATGTAATCAACGCAAATCTAGAAATACAGCTTTCCATGATGAAGATACAGTGAAAACTCATATCTGTAGGTATGAGTTTGTTCCAGATTATTACAACTGGTATTGTCATGGAGAGCCGTATATATTTGAATTTGGTGGGCCTTCTGTTGTTTAATCATCGAACTCAATTGGACCAGAGACATCATATGACCCTGCTGATGCAATGCAATCAATGGTTTATGATGCAATGAATGCTTTTGATCAATCAAATGCAGAACAAGTACCTACTTCCGATGTTCAGAAAATGTATGACATGTTAAAGGCTAGTGAAAGAAAATTATGGGAAGGTATTCCTTCTGGTCATTCTCAATTATCTGTTACTGCAAGATTATTGAATATGAAGGCAGGACATCATTTCTCAGAACGATATTATGATGACATATGTCAACTTATGTCAGAGTTGCTTCCAACTGATAACTGCATGACTGATAGTTTCTACAACACTAAAAAAACTAATCAGTGACTTGAGTTTGCTAGTTGAGAAGATATATTGTTGTGTCAATAATTGCATGATCTAATGGAACGAAGATAGTGAGTTGATGAAATGCAAAATCTGTAATCATCCTCGTTACAAGCATGGTGCTTGCATGGTAAATCAGAAGAAGAAGAAAAATATTCCGTACAAAGTCATGTATTACTTTCCTTTGACTGCTAGAGTCTAACGTTTGTATGTATCAGCAACAACAGCAAGTCGTTTGATCTGACATCAAAACCATGGACATGATGGAGATATTATGTGCCATTCTTGTGATTCCCCTGCATAGAAACATTTAGATTCAACATTTTCTTCCTTTGCTATGGAACCACGTAATGTCAGACTTGGACTTTCTGTAGATGGATTTCAACCATTTGGAAGTTATGGACAACAATATTCATCGTTGCCTGTTATCTTAACACCATACAACTTACCACCATGGATGTGCATGAAAGATGAATTCATGTTTCTTACTGTTTTAATTCCAGGTCCTCATAATCCAAAAGGGGAAATAGATGTATTTTTGCAATCTTTGATAGCTGAGTTGAATCATTTATGGAATATAGGTTCAGAGACGTATGACATTGCAAGTAAATCAAACTTTTTAATGTATGCAACATTGTTATGGACTATTAGTGATTTTCCTGCTTACTCAATGTTACAGGATGGAGCACAGCTGGAAAGTTAGCATGTCCACATTGTATGAGTCAGTTAGATGCATTTTCTTTGCCCTCCAGTGGAACAATTTCTTGGTTTGATAATTATCAGAAATTTTCACCTCTTGATTATCCGTTCAGAAGAAATAAGAAACATTTCAAAAGGAATGAAGCAGTTAGGAAGCTACCTCCAGTTGGGATGTCAGGCAAAGAAATGTTAAATGAAATTGATAGTCATGAATTTCTACCAGTATATCAGGATGGTTCAGATGATATCAACAAGTATATTGTTAGAGTCAACAAATGTGGTTGGAGGAAAAGAAATATTTTTTGGGAGCTTCCATATTGGAAATATTTACTTATTCGACATAATTTGGATGTTATGCATATTAAGAAAAATTTCTTTGATAACATCATTAATACTGTGTTGAATGTGCATGGGAAAACAAAAGATACAACAAAATCTCGTGAAGAATTGAAACAATTTGTTAGCAGGCCTGAGTTGCATCAGAATGAAACAACTGATAAATATCCCAAGGCTTGTTATACATTGGACAAAGAAAGTAAGCAAGTATTGTATTCTTGGTTGAAAAATATAAAATTTCCAGATGGATATGCCTCTAATATGTCTCGTTGTGTGGATACATAAAATTTGGAATGCCTACTGCTCCAAATTGTACAGGGACATGGTCTACAAGTCGAGAAAAAAGGTTGATAGGTCTTCAGAGGTCCCTGAGACTATTTGGGCATCATGGCGAGCTGTCTGGGATGGCCAGCACTGGCAAGAGAATGCTGCGATTGCTCGAGCCAATCACAATTCTGAGCTTGCTGGCCCCAGCATGGGATCCACGAAGCACACGGCTGGATCCCGTTCCATTGTCCAGCATGCCAGTGATTTGGCATGTTTTTATTTAGGTTATTAAAGACATTTAGTATGTTTTTTAGATATTTTTAAACATTATATTTTGTGTATACAGGCTGCTGAGCTACAGAAACCTCCCACTAGCTGGGAGGTATTCAGCAGGACCCACAAGAAAAAAGATGGGTCTTTTGTCAATCGACGCTCCCTAACAATCAATGTAAGTATATTAATTATATTTTATTTGTTTTGACATTTTATATAGATTAATTAAATTATTATTTCACAGGAAGCAATGACCACTAGAGTTGTAGAGACACAGGCGTCTCAGTCTGCTACAGAGGGGGAGGATGCACAGCCTTTTTCCACAGACAATGTGAATCGGATTTATTTTGATGTCGTCGGTGGAAGGAGGAAGACTGCCCTATACGGTCTGGGCTCTCAGGCAAAGATTACATATGATCAGATGAGAGTTCCATAGGTTAGGGGACGTACAACATCCTCCTCCTCTTCCTCTAGTGAGGTTCGTCAATTGCGGGAGGAAAATGATGTCTTGCGGACTCGAATCACGTCGATGGAGTCGACGTGGGCTGAGAGGGACGCAGCGTGGGCTCAGAGGGACGCAGCGAGGGATGCTGAGTTGAGTGATTTGCGGATTTGCCAGGCACACACTGAGGAGATAATAAGAAACATGCAAGCTTTTGCAGCGACCCTATCGCCGATGACACAGATGTCAGCCCCTCTCGCCCTTCGTTTTAAGTCTCAGAAGACACAAGATCCTGTGGATACCACAAAGGAGTAGAGATATTTTAGTGGTATGTTCTATTTTTTCTTTATATTTTTTCAGTAACAATGGATTGAGTTATTATATTCATAATGATTGTTTTCTTATTACTTCATTTTTGTTTACAGATTGCACATAATCAGAGTTGAATTCAGATTTCTTCCCCTGGTTGAAAGGTATGCATATTCGATATTATTCATTAATTGTTTCTTATTTGTTAATTTTCATTTACATATTTAATATTATTAGAGTTATATTTAGATATTAACTCTATTTAACTTTTATTTATCTTCTATTGTGTAAGAATATTTTTCCTTTCCATCTATTATTCACTCTGATATTCATGTACGTAATGTTTCTCTACTAAACTCTGACTTTTGGTGTATATAGTTCTTTTCATTTACTCTGACTTATGTTTACCTTCTTTTGATGTATACATTTGGATATTTACTCTTGTTTAGATTGAATATTCGAAATGAAAGTTTGTATGTTTACTCTTGTTTGAAAGTTTGGATTGTATAAGTTTGGAAATGAAAGTTTGGATTGGATAGTGGAATATTTACTCTTGTTTGAATGTTGTAATATTTATTTTTGTTTGATGTTTGTTTGGGTGTTGCAAAATATACTCTTATTTGATGTTTGTTTGGATCAGTGAATTATTATTTTTTGTATATTATTGATGTATCTATGGGAAGGGGAAAAAATAGCATTTGGCTGTGAAAATTTTTCCAGATTTTGCGACGGATATTTTGAAAAATCCGTCGCAAATAGTGACGAACTATTGACTTTTTCGTCGCTATCACGATCGATTAGCGACGGACTTTGACCGAATCCGTCGCTATTATGATAGATTAGCGACGGAGTTTGACCATATCCGTCGCTATAACGAAAGCATTGCGACGGATATTTGACCAGCCGTCGCTAAAAATTTCCCGGGACATGTCACCCCATATTCCCCGATGTTTGCGACGGGCTTATATATCCGTCGCTAACTTAGCTTTGCGACGACCTTTTATGTCCGTCGCTACCTTAGCTCTGCGACGGGTTTTCGCCCGACGGCGCTCACTCCATCGCTATTAGTGTTTTGCGACGGAATAGCGACGGATTACGCTATCACTATTCGCTATTATTTTTGTAGTGTAAGCTCGACGGTCTTAGGCTTCTTGCGATCCGGAGGCGGTACCTTTTGGAGAGTGACGGTAAGCACGCCGTTCTAGCACACGGCGTAGAAGGCGTTCGCATACGTGTTGTCCGGGAGCGCGAACTTGTGCATGAACTTGCCGACGCGCCTCTCATCCTCAGGTACTTCCCGCCGTCTTCCTCCCCATGGAGATCGCGGGTGCGCTCGCAGCCGATGACAAGGACGCGGTCGTCCTCGACCTGGACCTTCATGTCGGTCAGTTTGATGGGGCCCAGATTGTGGAGGATCTCTGTCTATATGTCCTACTCGTTAATGATGGTCGACGAATCGTCTGATCGTCACTATCGACGGTCTCTAGATGTCACCCCGAACGAAATTATATTCTGGGGGTACGGTGAACCTGTCGGGTATCGTCACAATTACAATCTCGCCGTATTCACTGTCAAATCCGACCTAGATTGTAATATGGCGATTCCGACTGATTCACCGTTATCCCTGGATATCGTTTGATTCGAAACGACGATAAAAAATTATCAATAGTATCTGATCGTCGATTGGACGACTCGCCAATCATCACCGACGAATATGGGACAGGCGGGACAAAGACAGAGAATCCCGTCTGGTTTGATGGCAGGCATGTCTACCATAAAATCACAGGCCGATGACGTTGGGGGTAAGTGTTGGATATTATTATGGGTTATTCATAAATTATATGTGTAAATATAATTCGAACTTTTTAGAGTGATTTAAATTTATTGGATTTTGAATGGTTATATATGGGTTCAATATGTAAAATTTTTTAGCCTAATTCCTTCGTAAGCTAATAACAGATTTAATTCTTTTATAATAGGAATGTCTCAAGGATTTTGAATATCATCTTGACCTATTTTTTTATTTTTCATCAATAAAAAATTGTGCGGCGCCATCGATCCTAAATCCGTTTATGTTGTATCTTCTTTCACAATGATCAAACCAATGACGCTAGGATAAAGATGATAATTCCTCAATCAAGTTTCTTGTCTTCATATTTATATTTTACTTTGTTATACCATGATTTATAAAAATAATATCCAAATTTTTGTTGTATTTCTTCTTTGAATTCTTATTCGACTCTTAGAATTCGTGTGGCATGAGGTTTTACGACATCTTTTAATTGGTATCTGAATCTTGATTTTGTTTCATCGTTTTTATAGCTATATAGTTTAAGTTTTTTCTTTGATTTGTTGTTTGTATACTTAATCAAAATTTTCTAGTATAACATAATTTTTTATCGTCGAAAATTAAATAAGAAAAATTTAAGATGGATTTATTTTTTAATTTTTTCATATTTTTTTGAAAAATACAAAGAATGACGGAAGAATCATCGTGTTTAACTTAATTTTTAGATCAAATCATAATTACTCAATCGATTAGTTTTTTTTTGAAAAATACAAAGAATGACAGAAGAATCATCGTGTTTAACTTAATTTTTAGATCAAATCATAATTACTCAATCGATTAGTTTAGTCGGCCAATACATTATTAATTCTAAAATAGCAATAGATTCAATTGGAATCGATCAAATCATCGATTAGTACTTTTAATTGGTTAGTATTGGGTACAATTGATTACAGTCTTGCGACAGGATTGATTATCATGATTTTTTTTAATCGATTAAATGCTTTCTTAGTCGATTCGATGGGTTTCTAATCGATTCTCATTCATTTGTATTCATGAGAATCTATTTACCGATTTTAATCGATTACATATATTACATGAATCGATTAAATTTATTACCTGAATCGACTACTGCATGAAACGATTACTGTATTGAATCGCTTACTACTGTATAGTCAGAATCAATTAAATTTATTCCATGTCGATTAGTGTTTTGCATGTCCATTAAAAAAAAGATTAGGTATATAATTTACAAGAAGTTTTAGCTTTTTAAGGATGGATTTTATATATTTATTATATAGTCGCATATATATTATCCTGTATCGATTAATAAATATAATTTTATATTATTAAGATTATAAAAAAATTATCTCTTCGATGAAAATTTCTAATATTTTCATGAATCTATCTACGTACAACTAAATTAAACTATTATATCGATCCAATAAAAGATATCTTAAGTATGTTTAGTACATTTTATATCGATAAATGTATGTCTATACTAAAAGTTATTGGTCTTAAAGAAGATCACTTTTATGCTAGATATATATTCAAGATAGCATATAACTGTTGAATACAATTTATTGTGTTAAATCTGACACTTTTGACTTGAATTGGAAAATTTTTCGAAAAAAATTAAGGTTTCCGGGACCTAAACCGAAGTCAAAGAGGGGTCATATGAGACCCTAGGGACTAAAAATGAATTAAAACCAAAGTCTATCAGAGGCTTACTGTGGGAAACATAACACCTAGGGGCGGACTAGCGAAAGGCCCAAATTTTTAGACTGAAATGCAAAAATGGCAGGCCTTAAAACACCTGCCTTCGACCACAACCCGATCGCGAGACGACTCATCTCCCGATCGAGAGCCGACGTCATCACTGTCATCTTCGTTTCCCTCCTCTCCGCCAAACCGCGCCCCTCGGAGCTAGCCGGTGGCGAAGCTCCAATTCCACGATCCCCAATAGGCCGACGGTTTCATCACGCTGTCGGAGCCCGCCGGAGGTGAACTAGGGCTCCTTATGCCTGGGATCTGCGAGGCGAGGTAGTTGGGTTTGGTTTCATTACTCATCCGAGATCTGTTCTCTTTGCTTGGGGATGATTCAGAGATCGGCCGGCGGAATTTAGGTAAGGGTTTCTCTAGCTGATACGGTCTTGTATGGAGTAATTGGACTTGAGGTTGAATACGAATCGATTTTTCATGTGTGATGGAAGATCTGAGTCGAAATCTAAATTGGGTTCCATTGTTTCACTCTCTGTTTCAACTCACTGTGCGATCGGGAGCTCCTGCCGTGGAGGGCTACTTGGGCTCAGGTAAGGAGATGAATTGATTTCTAATCTGGATTGCTTAGAATTAATTCGGTTGTGAAGATTTAATCCCTTGTGTAGCTCCAATTGTGATCAGGTTTGGAATCTAAGGTAGCAGCTTAGATCATCCTATTCTGTGTAGCTTCTATGCTGTATGAGATTTTAAGCTGGGGAAGAACTACGCTCGGGTCTCTTGGGATTTGAGGTAAGGAACTGATTTGGTTGTTATAGCTCAGTGTCCTTTCTTTGATTTCGAATTGTTAGAGTATGGAAATGTAGAATTGGGATATGTTTGGAAACAATAGGATGAATGTGTGCTGATGAGAAATGTTGTGAGTGGACTGTGCCACCTTATTGGATAGTAGATCATGCTTGAATTCTAGGATAAGGGGTTGTTCTTTGATTTCTATCGCGTGTGGATGCATTAGACTTGATGATGCTTGGTAGGGATTAATATTGATTGGATTGGATTAAGGACTAATTTGGTATGTGGTTTTGTATCCGGTTGGAAGCAATTAAGCTTCTGCTAGAGTCCATCTTTATCCTGCCTTGAGCTATGGTAAAGGGTTGATAAATTTGGTTCCTCTTAGATCCTATGATTTCGATATTGGGATTAAATCTAAAAATGAACATTATCTTAATTACGCGGGATAATTAAGCATTTTTCATTTAATTAGAGATAATTAAATGGAAAGAGAACGATTAGGTTAACCCTAGTATAGTTTAGGGATTTATTAGCTAGTTACCATTTCTGTGTAATAACTAATTAAATATGTCCTTGATATAGGGACTTGATTTAGATTATTGTTGCTGACTATTGGTGGGTGGTTCTCATTTGATATGGACTTCTTCCATTTGGAGGCAGGTGTTGGGTCGTGGATTCCGGGTCGCGCATGGAAAACCTCTCCATGTCCACGGATTAAAATTTTTTCCAATCCGAATAGAGAACAATTTCCCAAACGACCGTCTCATCATCGTGCTAACCGATTAGAGCGACCGCTTGAACAAACGTGTTGTTCTAGCAATCAATCTCGTCCAACCGAATAGTCGCAAAATAGACGATGAGTGGATCGCCGATTTTTGTGTTTATCATCGGGGTCCAAGATAATTAATTACACAATAATTAACATGTAATTAATTATCAATATGAAAAAATAGCAAGATCAAAGGAACCAAAAGAGAAGTTATACCTTCCCGTTTACCTCGCGATCTTCTACTGTATGACCCCACCTCTTCTTGGACATCGTGTGGGTGACGATCTACCAAGATCCGAAGTCACCGAGATCAAAGCAAAGCCTTCTCTTCCTTCCCTCTTCCTTGCGTCGGAAAACCTAGCCACTAGGGTTCCGGCCACCACCTTCCACTTTGTTGCCACCGGCCAAAAGAGAGAGGACAAGTCCTTCTCCTTTGCTCACCCTGGCAAACCCTAAGGAGGGAGAAGGAAGGAGGAAGAAGAAAAGAAAGAGAGAAATAATTTTCCCTTTGATCCAAACCCTAGCCGCACTCTTCCCTCTCTTCCTTCCCTTGCCGCCGGTGCCATGTGCTTCCAAAGCACCGTCGGCTTGCAACCTCCTCCTCCTTAAATGTTGCGCACAACAAGGAGGAAGAAAAGAAGGAAGAGGATGAAGAGCAGATGAAGAAGAAGAAGAAGATGTAGCTAGTTCTTCTACACTCTCCTTTTCTTGTCGTCGTCGCCTTAAACCACCCATTTGTGGTTATCGCTGGCGATTCCTCCTCCCTATCTCTTGTGCGTTGAACACCACCAGGTGGTGCTCTCCATGTTGAAGTCCTATGCCCAAAGGAAAAGAAGAGAAGGTGATGAGAAGAGAGGAGTTAATCTTCTCTTATTCTTCCTTTGCACCGACGCCACTTCTGTTGGGACCGGGTGCATGTTGACAAGGATACGGGTTCGTAAAATTTTAAATTTTTATGTGCAGCGGAAGAATTAGCATAAAATAATTTTCTAAATTATTTTAACCACGTATCTAGCATGCAACCTTATGATGTGTTGATTTAATCATAAAATAAAACTTTGCGGAAAAGTAAACTAATTTACTAAGTACCTTTCGTAACTCGAAGTAAGAGACGAGATCCAACCGTAGCGTCCCTTGGAAGCTCCGCCTCTATTCGCGTCCACGCCGAGTTCTCTTCGGGATGACTTCGCAAAGTCACGAGTTTTGTGCCGACGAGAACTACTAGATTCTCTATAGGCACAACAAGAAAGATCAAGAGAGGAAAGGGAAACTAACCACCAAGAAAACGGAATCGAATTCCGGGAAGAGAGGAATCGCTATCCGCTTCTTTTTCTTCTTGTTTCGTTTCTCCTTCTTCTTGAAGCTCACGACAACCTTGCTTGGTGTTGATAGGGTGCGCCGGCCCTAGCAAGGAAGGTGGGAGCCGGCCCTAATTCTCCAAGAAGGGCGCCGGCCCTAAGGGAAAGGAGAGGGAGAAGAGAATAAGAGAGAGGGAGAGAGGAAGTTACTAATCTCAATTAGTAATCCATAATAAGGGCTTGCCTTTGGTTCCTTTATATAGTAGCAACTCCTTTGCTAAGTCTCCCTCTTAACGGAATTAGTTATAAGAAATTTATCTTATAAATTCTCTTATTAATTGTTCCGTTTAAGCCGAGTCTTATTATAAGTAATTTATAATAAAACAAATTTTTCTTCTCTTTAAATTATGGAATAAATTTTATAAGGAATTTATAAACTTTCTTATTATGGAAAAATCAATTCATAATTGATTTTATAAAATTAAAATAAACCAATTCATGGATTATTTTAACTTCCATAAAAGAATAAATTTCTACAAATTTATTTATATAAATTTCTTGATACAAATTTATTTATCCATAATTTATAAAATAAATCGCACTAGATTCATTTTATTAATTAAACCAATTAAATTGGTTTTTCTCCCTTTTAATGGCCGGCCAACCAAGCAGGGTTGGCACCCTCTTTGGCCGGCCCAAACCGAGCCGAACCAACGCGAATTAAACTCATTTAATTCGCCCAAAAAGCCTTCAAAAGACTTAGCCATTTTTAGCTTCCATTGCGCCTCTGATTAACTCAGATTCGACTTATTTCTCTTGATCAGAAAATCCAATTTTCAACTCGTTTTAAATCCCTCGGATTACCCGTAGTGCGTGTGACTAAATAGGCTTTCGATTTATGTTGGCCGTCTATAATTAACCAATTATAGAACGGTCATGAGTGACACCTAGTAGTACATCATGACCCCCAATTAATCGAAAGATCAACGGTTTGACCTCAGAAGAAATTATTCTGAAACCCTTCAGCAGCTCTAATGAGTCGTGCCCCATTCCCTTCACCATCTATACCCACTTGGTTCAGGACACGGTCTATTTGTGTCAGTCCCCACTAGGCTGACTACGTCACACCTAGCCCAAGTAATGTCTTTCTCGTCCTTTGGATTTCTAATTACTCTCATGTATTTAAGAGACTCGCACTCTTAACATGATATACTCTGGCCAGAGGTTTTGAGTAACAATCCGACGATAGGCCTGGGTATACATCTCCTCGCAAGGAGTGGTGAATCCTTTGTAGGCTGTTCAAACATCTTCGGGCACTTCGGCTCATACCCAATCATCATGGGTCCACACCTCCTTGGAGATGCTTGCTTAAGATGTTAAAGTATAAGTCTCCATGACCAAGATGACTTGAACACCGCAAGTCAAAGGAACATCGCACTTAAGCTGCAGTAAGAACTTCATTGACATATCTTTATAGATAATCATATGAAGTTTTACAGCTAGTCACTCCAATGAACTAGTTCCCTTAACTAGCATCCATGTTTATCTCCGGACATCCCAATGTCACCAGCCAGTGAAAATCAGCTGATTAGAGAATAACCCATGCTAGTCTCAACAGAATTGATAGTGTCCGTTTTTATCAATTCATCGACTAGGGATAATTTCAATAATTCACAATTGCACATTAGAGATAATCACTAGTTGTGATCCCATCACAAATTCTCTTATGCTGTGAGTTGTATTGCGGATATTCAGTAGATGAGTTTAAGATCCCAATCAAATACACAAAACATGTATACTCAAATAGTGAATTATCATTTATTAATATAAATGTTTACATCATAAGGCGATTGCCTTAGGACACTTCTCTCATATCACTAACAACTTCAACCCTAGGAGAGAGAGAGAGGGGAGAAGAGAAAATAGAGAGAGTTTAGGGTTCATTGACTTCCTTGGTCTCTTGACACATGTGGTATATATATTAGTAATATGAGAGAAGTGTCATAAGGCAATCGCCTTATGATTGTAATCATTTACTTTAATAAATGAATATTCACTATTTGAGTATACATGTTCATGTATTTGATTGAGATCTTGAACTCATTTACTGAATGTCCGCAATACAATTCACAACATGAGAGAATTTGTGATGAATTCACAACTAGTGATTATCTCTACATGTGCAATTATGAAGTATTGAAATTATCCCTAGTCGATGAATTGATATATACCGACACTATCAATTCTGTTGAGACTAGCATGAGTTATTCTCTAATCAGCTGATTCTCACTGGCTAGTGAGATTGGGATGTCCGGAGATAAACATGGATGCTAGTTAAGGGAACTAGTTCATTGGAGTGACTGGCTGTAAGACTTCATATGGGAATCTACATGTAGATATGTCAATGAAGTTCTTGTTGGAGCAATCGGCCCTAAGATGGTCCGGAGTGACCATAGGTTTTGATGTTTGGGCAAAGGGTTTAAGTTAGGTTTACCCTTGTATTTGATATGCGTATGTTGAGTGTGCAGGTTGTACAGGTTATGCATATGGACCTGACTGGACGGCCTCAGTACGGTGAAGGATGGCATGGAGGCCAGCTGGAGGCTGGCGTGCACATCTGAGGGACCATGGAGTGCAGGGACGATGAGCTGATGGGCGCGGACTTCGAGGCATACGTGAAGGGTGGCATGGAGGCAAGCTGTAGGCTTGCGTGCGCATCCGAGGGACGAGGGCCGAAGATGAAGAGGGCGCGAAGGCAACAGTCGAGGTTGCGGAGGAAGAGTCAGTCGAGTCGTGAGGGTACGAGTGCAGAGTGATTGTACTCGGGAAATCCTAGGGGTTGAGTGCGGAGTGGAATGTACTCAGGAAGGGTAACTTTAGGTAGGTGAGTAGACCAGTCGACTGGCCTAGGGGCAGTCGACTGAGGGAACTCACAGAATGGTCTCAGCCTGAGACCAGTCGACTGACCTGTGGGCAGTCGACTGGTAGCGGCTGGTGAGTTGGCTAAAATTCAAACGTTGGGAGTTGCAACGGTCGAATTTAGCTGGCACCAGTCGACTACCCTGGGGGCAGTCGATTGGTAGCGAGAAATCAACCCCGAGTCCTATTTAAAGAGGACGTCGTGGTGGCTGAGTTTCTTGACGAAACTTGTCTTGGTTAAAGGCAAGTTAGTAGTCTTTGGGCTCAAGGTTGTCAAAGGTGTTGTGGTGAGGTTTCTCCACCCACAAGGAGCGACGAGAGCTAGCCGGAGGTTATCCAGGGAGTGATCCACCGACGGATTCTTGGATTAGTCACCCGACCGGGGTGGATACCAAGTAAACCGGTATTGTTAGCATTGTTATTTGTTTTGCATATTATTTCCTTTAGCGTACGGAACGATCCTAACAATTGGTATCAGAGCGAAGGACCGCTCTTGATCGGACTAACCACCGAGGGAGCAACCGCTAGAGGTGAAGAATCATGGAAGACAAACTTGGGGATGACATATACACTCCACCAGTCTACGACCATGAAGACTTCGGGCGTTGGAAGTCAAGAATGGAGACGTGGCTGATGATGGACTGGGAGTGCATGATGGTGCTTGAGGAACCATTTGAAATTCCAAGAGACAAGCATGGGAAGAAGCTCCGCCCAAGATATTGGACTCAAGAACAACAAGGGAAATCCAAGGCAAATGAGAAGGTAATGAGTATATTAATAAATCTTTTGCCTAACAATATTTTGAGTGTTGTAGGGAATTATAAGAATGCACACGAATTATGGACCAAGTTGGTGGAATTTCATAAAAACCCTACACAAGGTCAAGTGGTGGAAGAGCCCAAGGAAATGGGCTCAATAGCTCACGAGGAGGAAGAAGTGTCAACTTCTTCAAGTGAGGAGGAGGAGCTAAGTGAAAGATCATCGACCTCCTCAAGAGAAGAAGAAGAAGAGGTCACCACCTCAAGGATTGAGGGGGAGGAGAGACCCTCATCTACACATGATCAAGAGGAAGCCTCCACATCGTCAAAAGTTGAAGAAGTAGTCAACCTAGCATCTACCTCCACCAAAGCCAAGAGAAAGGACCACATTACATGCTTTGGGTGTAATAAAAAGGGGCACTACAAGGACAAGTGCCCAAAAGGTAAAAGAGAGGTAACTTCTAAACCCGGGTCCATTCGATTTGAATCTAACATAAATTGTAGGAATGGAGGAGCCCAAGAACGGAGGAAGAAGATTAGATGCTTTACATGTGGAGAGATGGGGCACTTTCACACCAAGTGTCCTAGAAAAAGTGAGCTAAAGAAAATGGAGCACTTAAGGAGATGGGAGAAAGAAGAAAGAAAGAAGAGAAGAAGCCCACATCAAGGAGGAACACCAAAGGTAAGGAAGGTAACTTCTAACCTTAAGCCAAAATGTAATTCAATTTCAAGTTCTTCCTTGCATTCTAAAAATCATGTAAATCACTCATTCATGCATGCTAGAAATTATGAAAATTGCTTAATGGTACATAACTTTGGATTTAAGTACAATGATAGGAATAAGGATAACAAGGTAGATCACCACTTTAGAAAAAGCATGCATCATGATAGGCCTAAGACCTATGTATCCAAGGCTAAAGGCATTAACCCCAAGGAAGGGAAACATATGCCTAGGAAAGTGGATAGGTCTAGGAATGTCCAAGGTGGACATATGGACTCTAGGGTTCAAGGCCTAGAAAGAGAAAATCAAGCCTTGAGGGCAAGACTTGATACATTAGAAAAAGCTCTAGAAAGATTCACGGTTGGATCTAAGGGTTTGGATATGGTGTTGGGTGGCCTAAACCGCACCAATGATAGATCGGGGTTGGGATACCGGTCTAAGAACTCCCATGCCAAGGGGAAGAGATATGCTAGGATAGCATATGATTATGACAAGAAGGGGGAGTCCAAAAATGGCAAGGGGATGCAATTTAAAGGGAAAAAGGAGGACTTAACCAAAGACGAGGGGTCTAAGGTTAAGAGTGTCAAGTTTGTAGGCCAAGATACCCCGGTTGAACACCAATGTGGCCTAGTGATGGTTGAGTCACCTAGGGAGGTGGCTAGGGCTAAGAGCTCAAAGGGGAGTTCTAGAAGCCTTTGGGATATATGGTGAATGGACCTTGGGAGAGTTGCTCCTAGAGGTCTAGATGGACCATGGAGTGTGCCAAAAGAATTGGAGACGGACTTGAGTCTCAATTCTTGGGTTTTGGCACGGTGTTTTTGAGTTTCATGCATGGAAATATGACATTGGGGTCATATTGCATGAAAATTGATTTTTGATGTATAAATGCCATGTAAATCAATGCTAGGGATGTATTGTGGGTTGGCATGGGCAGAGACATCAAGAGGAAACAAAAACTAGGACTTTAGGTCAAGGTTCTATTGAACTTTTTAGCTAGTTTTGGGTTTTATGTCAAAACTGGGAATGGTGATAGATACATTTGAAATGTATTTTTTCCCAACTAGATATGGGTACCACAAACCTCTCCACAAAATTTAGAATTTTTGGAGATTTGTGG